>RWGY01000469.1:0-296255 GCA_007726485.1 Eragrostis curvula | reverse complement strand
CCATTCGCAAAACTAAGTCAGGTATAGAGATTAAATATAGTGGGGTTGGTTGGTCCTGGGGGAGATGCAATCCATCCCGCCAGTTCCCAAGTTTTAATGCTGGCAGGAAACCAGCGCATGGCTCTAAACCGGCGTTTTCCAAAAACACACACACCAAGGATAACTCACGCCAAAGTCTAATCATTGTGTGGCCATGGCTTTCGCGTTGTCCAATACCGTGGAACACGGCTATCCGGATAGATTATACACTCTGCAGAGGTTGTACACTTTACCCACAAGGTACCCAGTCTTTCCCAGTGCCCTGGTTCCGACTGGATACTAATGGTCCCGTACCTGCCCAGTGTCACCTCGGTACCACCCCAGAAAATCAACGACCAGGGGCTTCACATCAATATAAATATCATGGCCATCAACTTTCACTTGCCGGACCCGACGCCAATCTCGTCAAGATCTTCTCCTGGCTTCCGGTTGCAACTCCCTGCCTCCTGGTGGTACCGGGCGATCACTAGTAGGGTGTGGTTCCAAACCCTGCCCATTCAGGGGCTTGTGGTTGCACGAGGGTGCTAGGCCAGACGGCACATGAACCGGTCCTTATACGACCGAAGCAAGCATCTTCAATAGCTACCCTCCTGCGAGGAGTAGCGTCCCAGAGATAGCCTCCCCACTGAGGTCTACCTCGCTTGCTCCCGTCTAAAATCATACCCCCACTATGGGTTGCACTTACTATTCCCACCCATTTTCATTTTACGCACTCATCACCAAGCACACACACATTTTCACAAAAAGCATGTGTATCAAGTTATTAAGTACACGGTGAATGAATCCTAAGCAGCATATTGATCCACTCATCATTGAGAATAAATGATGGTGGTTCCTAGGTTTATCAAGGGAATTAGGATAAGCAATATCAAGGCATGACAATCAACAATTACTTAGGTCATTCTAAGCATTTAAATCATCTTTAAATACCATGCATGTTTTATTTGAAATCAAGCTCTATGTGGGATTATTTGCAAACATAGGATCAACATGATCAATGGGAGTTAGGGCTTGCCTGGAAATCGCTTTCCTAAACCTTAAACTCTGACTCGAGACTCTTGTATCTTCAAGTTGGTCTTCGAGCTTGAAGTCTTCAGCAGCTCTTCGAATTCTTCTGGCTCTTCCTCGAGTCTCGCGTAAACTAGCGCATAAAACAGTACGTATAAACTACCGCAAAAGGAAATAAAAGAGCAAAAGAAATAAAGATTGAGGAAAGCCAAATAAGATCCAGCTGAAACTTCGGTGAAGAACGAGAGACAAGAACCATGCATGATGCAGCATATTTAATGCAGGGTATGCTATGTGTCATAGGTGATACACCTGGCCTTGTAAGGGCCATATTCACCTAGACAAGTTATTAGTTATCTATTTTCTCTAATATATGAACATGGGTGTGTGGTTATGCATATGATCCTTGTTGGGTGAACACTTTAGGGTGAAGATGATGAGATGCATATGCTCCATTGATGGTGATTGCGTGCATATCTAATATGCAAGCTTCTATATTATTTCTATAAAAAGAACATGCATGAATGCAGGCGATGGTATATGCAGCGTGTGTACGTGACTATGCGTGATATGAATGCATGGCTGCAAATAAAATGCCAAATTCTAATAAAGGCAGCTGGCAATTAAAATACCAGATAACTCCAACAAGATCCAATAAAAGATTAGTTATAAGAGCAGAGCAATAATTCAAAAGGAGTTGGGCGAGGACGCTAGGTTAGGTTTGATTGAGCGAGGGTTGATTTAGGTTAGGTTCGGGATTTTGTTTGTGATAGGATAAGGGTACTAGGTTGGAAGTGGAATGGTACGAATGATCGCTAGGTTTAATGCTAGCGAGCAAAAGAATGAATAGGTTATTCAGAGGTGAAGTGGGGTGTGTGTTGTGATAAGAAGATATTAGGCAGAATAGCATCGTGTGGGTCGGTTAGGTTAGGGCGAACAAGTACTCGAGACATTCGAGATCAATCATCGCATGATCTGCTAGGAATCGATATAATACGTGAGAGTGTTTTGGGTGTTGATGAGTTATACACTTGGTATGGGGCCTCAAGAATTGTACCACAAGGTACTTCGCGATCTCACGAACTCGTGGGCGCGAGAATCACCCAAAACGGAGTTCGGATTAAAAAGATACGGACATTTAAGGATTTGGGGGCTAATTTGTAATTATAAAAAGGTTTTTGAGGGCTAAAGTGTAATTACAGAAGATGTCCAGGGACCTATCTGTAATTATTAAAAGTTTAGGGGTCTAGGTGTAAAAAGATAGGGGTTAAAACATAATTACAGAAAAGTTTAGGTACTTTTCTGCAAAAATGCAGGGCTTAAACAAGATTATTGAAAAGGTCAGGGGCTTATCTGCAAAATGTACAGGGCCCGGGGATTCTCTGGAATTTAGGAATGATTTTTGTATTGTAAATTGTTTATTGCGTAGCGCTGACGCAATTAACAGAAATGGATTTATTTTCAAATGGGAAAAGCGGTGGAACGGGTCCATGGGCCCGTGGACCGGAGGTGGCGTCGCGGTCCACCGGTCCACGGTGGACCGGGACCCTGCGCGCGGCGGCGGCTCACCGGAGAGATCGCCGGCGGCGGCTGGAAGGGGGGAGGAGCGACGGGGAAAAGACGCCGGGGTTCACCGCGCGACGGCGCAGCTGGTGGGCCAGCATGTTCACGTCGGGGATCGACGGAGGGACGGCGAGGGGCGGCCGGAGGTGGTCGCGGCGGCGGGGTGCGACGGAAATCCCGCGCGCGCGCGAAGAAAGGAAAAAGGGGGAGGGGAAAGCTAGAGGGGAGCGCGAGGAAGCTGACTGGGGTCTCGGGCGGGGCGGAGGTGGACGGAGGGGAGCGCGGGGAAAAGTTCAAATTTTAGTGAACTTTTAAATGAACACAAGCACTTGAGCACATATTTTATTTCCCAAAAATTCCAAATTCAAACTAGGTTCAATTATTTAGTGAAATTTTATTTTGGGAAATTCATGAAAGGTAAGAGTTTAGAAAAGGTTCAAATTTGGAGTGATTTTTATCCCATTTGAGTTTATTTATTTTTCTTCTTTTCTTTTTCTTTTGCCTCTGAAAAGTAGGGTATTACAGAAATAAACTGAAGGTAATAGGTCTACCCTCTACTCTATGATCCACATGACCTAACTAGGAATATAGTAGTAATGGATTTTAAATGGTTAGTAGAAGACAGACAAGAAATTTTGAAGCAATAAAATCGATGGAGAGTGAAAAGAGAGCGTCCTTAGATTCTTAAAATTATCAATGTTATTAGGAAATTCATACCTTATATGTACTGTCTGATAGTGAAATAACGTTTTTTGAATAAAGTATTCCTGAGTGCAATATCCCTTACAGAAAGGTTTATAGATTTAGATGTCTGAATATTCATATAAATTTTTACAGTCTAGAGGATGATTGTGGTGTAACACAAGAACGTATCTAATTCACATATTAGCATGGTAGCAATTTTTTTTTGCATGCTCTTCTATGGAACTACCATTGATCTTATCCATCTTACAACCAAGAAAAATCAATCAAGAAAATAATAGCATGCAACACCTTGTAACCTAGTAGTTATAAAAGCCTCACTAGCACCTCAGGTGTAGGGTTCGACTCCCTTTCGGAGCAATTTTTCTAGGATTGAACGTCGTTGTGCTTTCGGTGGTTAGGCGACGTTTCCGTCGATAATGCGCCAGTGGCGACTTTTGTCAATCTCAAGGATTTGTCGGCTCAGACTTCGAAGATGCTCATATAGGGGTAAGATTTGCGTACGCATGTTCATAGGGGTGAGTGTGCATGTGTTATGAGTCTCTGAGTTGTATTGTATAATCGCAAAAAAAAATAATATCATCAAATATTTGGTCATTTGAAAAGTAGAGTATGATCTAAAAGCTAAGTTCAACTGGAGAGATAGTACCAGGAATAAAGTGCATGCAGATATATGGTACAAGCCAATCTTGAGTTGCATCCATATATATGGTACAAGTCAATCTTGAGTTGCATTGTGATACTTAAAGGTTGATTCCAAAATGTTGTAGGGACGCTTAATTAGTGTCTGCTAGCTTGCGCCACTGCGTGGACCATATAATCTAGTTAGGTGAAAGTGGGAGAGACAGAGTTATATTAGATGGGTTTAGCCTGACATACCAGAAAGAAATGCTAAAATGGCGTTTTGGGGGGGGGGGGGGGGGGGGGGGTCGAAGCGTTTCCGCTTTTCGCAGGATCGAGTCAGAAGTGCCGGTGAACGGACACAACAGTACAACATATAAAAAGCACAAATTAAGTCTTAAAGTAATTACATTAGTCCAATTAAAACAACGAGTAGCACAGCGGAAATTCACGATACAAGCCTAAGAGATAAAGATACAAGTGCACGCGCTCACGATACAAGCGAATTCGCATCCAAAGCTATGAAGATGCGAACTTGAGAGGAGATCACTCCTCAGTCTCCCAGTGGGCTGTCCAACCAAAGGGAAGCTGGCCATCCCACTGTCCACCTCCACCTGTAGAGTCAGGGATAAATGTGCTACCTGCAATAAAAACATAAAGAGCCAAACCCTGAGCAACTAATACTCAGCAAGACTTACCCGTCAACGTGGCTAACTACAGCCGACTCCTAATATGCAAAGGCTACAAGGGTAGGCTGACTCGATAGCATAAAACCACACTAATTACTTGGTCCTTACTTTCAAGTTTTATTTCAAAATTAAGTACTTAACCAATAAAACAGTGCATGTATCCCTAAAACAATATAAAATAACAATACATCACATAAGCAGTATACAGTAAAGAAATATAAATAACAGTACTAGTCATCATAATCAATCAAGCATATCACACTACGATGTGACGCAGTGAGCAAGGTTGCTCTTGACTGAGAGCGGCGGCATCGATGTACATCCTGCAGGAGAAAACCTGACCACACGCCACACACGCGCAAAAGTCGTCTGCAGCAACCGTTTACACTGTTCCCCCCTAAAGCTGGCTGGGTCTCACACCTCCCGAGAAAGGCCCTCCCGCACGGTCCCCGTCCCAGACGTACGCCCCGATTGGGAGGCATCTCTTCTCTCCCAAGTACCATGATAGAAAGTGCAAGTATCCGCTAGACATCAGGGCGTCACAGGCTACTAGGTTTACTAGGCCCATAAAAACACTAGCATGTGATCAGTGTTGACGGCCCTCAAGTACCACTTTTGACTGTCAATTACCTGCATAAAAGAAATAAAATGAACACCAAACATAGTGGTAGGAGTTTATTACTAACGATTTCCACGAGTGTTGGTGAATTTGTGAGTGCAGGTACATTTCATATCAAAAGGAGGGAATTCACATCAAGAAGGCCACAACACATCACTCCGAGAAAATCAGCACAGGCAGCCCAACAAGATATGGTTCAAAAGTCATACAAAACTCAACCAACTTGGGCCAATGCACGAAGATCATTGACCAAGACATCAAGGAGGATCCCTCGGCCAAAACCCAAGGCCAAATGGGCCAAGGGGGGGTCGGCCGACCTGCTATAGTGAGGTCGGCCGACCTGCTACAGTGGCCAATCTGGCCCATCTTTCTCTGGCTGGTCGCCACCGCCTTCCTGATGTCGGTTCTGCCTGCATTTAATGCGTTGAGGCGGTGCATTGAGGCGGTGGAGGCCCCCAAACCGACCTACTCAAGACTATAAATAGAGGGGTACCCCCTCCCCTCAAGAATACAGAAGAAGGAGAGCCTCATTCCACTCCCAAGGGCCTAGAGCCATTTGTACACTAGTAGAGTAGGGAGAGAGTAGGGTAGGAGAGAAGGGTAGTTCTCCCTTTGTGAGGACTTGGCCCAAATCTTGTATCTTGGAGGATACTTATTTATAGTGAAGTGTTCTTCGTTCGTTCATCGTTCGTTCGTCGTTCGTTCTTCGTTCATCGTTCGTTCGTCGTTCGTTCATCGTTCGTTCGTCGTTTATCTTCATTACAAGTAAGTACTCTCGATCTCCATTTGGATTGTATGTTTCTATTCTAGTATAAGTTCTTCCTTTACTTGCTTGCATGATCATCGTTCTATTCAAGTAAGCATTTAGAGGCAGAATTTATCTTTAGTCTTGTGAACTAGAATAGGTCTGGCAGGGAGGACTTGATTGCCTTGCTGTCACGTGACCTTGGGACTGGCATAGGGACTTAATAGCCCTGGTGTCACATGTCCTAGGAGAGGGTCGCCAGTAGGTGGTGACAGCCCTGCTGTGCTTAGTCCTTTCTGTTCTAGGGAATTGACTTTTTGGAATCGGTCTGGCAGCGAGGACTTAATTGCCTTGTTGTCACGTGACCCTAGGACTGGCCTAGGGACTTAATAGCCCTAGTGTCACGTGTCCTAGTAGTGGAGTTTGCCGGTAGGTGGTGACAGCCCTGCGGTGTCTACTCTTCCTTGTTCCAGATAGAACTTCATCCATAGGAATCCTCTCTACCCATACCTACCATCCTTCCTCGTGTCCTTGGACCAGCTAGACTAGTAGATAATTCCATTCCGTTCCCTTGGGATAATATAAATAACGATACCCTTGAATACTCACGGGTGAAGTGCTACAACGGTATTCTCCGTACGCTTGCGGATTTATCTGTGACGTTAAGAAATACCAACAAGCATTTCTGGCGCCGTTGCCGGGGAACGGTAGTTGCTTTTTATCTTCGAACCTAGTTGGTCCTCGTATTGTATCCTTTTATCCTTTTTCTTTTATTTCTTATCCATCATCAATCTTTCACCATCCATCATTGCTATCCCTTCCTTGAAAAATACCAAAAACATTTATCATGGAGCCAGAACCTACAATCCAATCCTTCTCTGCTCCAAGGGGAATGTCATTTGAGCCACCACCATCCTCCAAACCCATTTCCACATCCAGTTATATGATCCACCCCACTTTTATAACCATGGTCAGAAACCGACCCTTCTCTGGAACTGACCAAGAAAATCCATATCACCATCTGCGGGAGTTTGAGCAAGTGTGTTCATGCGTCGTGATCCAAGGCATGGCACAAGAAACCGTGAAATGAAAGTTGTTTCCTTTCTCCCTTCGTGAGAGAGCGGAACAATGGTACACGATTGTCGTCAGAAACATGAATGGGGACTGGGAAAAACTCCGAGATAAATGTTGCTCAGTCTTCTTTCCCTTATCCCGAATCGTTGCTCTTCGGCTAGAAATCATGAATTTCTCGCAGAATGAGAAGGAGTCCATAGGTGCAGCCTGGGTTAGGTTTTCCTTGCTAACTCTTACTGGCCCAGACTTGTCTATCCCCGATCCCATGCTATTGCAATATTTCTACATGGGTTTAGACAAGAAATCCGCCCTATATCTTGACATCGCCGCTGGAGGCTCCTTTGCTTCTAAAACACCGACCGAAGGAAGAAACATCTTGGATCAGATCACAGAAAATAATTCCTTCGTCAGTCTTCTTAAGAATCCCTCCAAGAGAAAGTCGTGTCAAGCATCGAGGAACCCTCAATATCCGAATCCATCCCCTCTTTGTCCACATCCCATGTTACGCCTGTTGAGTTCCCATATGAGTTTGAGGAAGAAATTATTGAAGACTATGGAAAAACCTCGAACGACATATGGGATAAGATGCCTCCTACTCCTCCCAATCCTCTAAAAGAACCATTTCTCAAGGAGGACATGAAGGAAATTCTTGAGAATGCCCCTTTCACCAGCACGAGCTATCAAAATCCTTCGGCAAAACCTCATCTTGATCATGAACCATTTGAGCAAGTGATGTTTGTATCCCCATTCGCATCTTTGGATCTTGCTCTACATAAGGATGAGAGGTTTTCCACCCAAGATGAGGATAGAAAAGAAGAAACATTCCTAGCCCAACAATCCTCATCACCATCGCTCTATCTTGAGCCTCTTCCCTCTAGCCCTCCGTGCACCATTCTTATTGGTGATCAAGAACCTTTTAAGAAGGAAAACTCTTGGGCTGTGGACTTCCTCGAGGCATCAACTCTAGAGGAACTTGATCCTTTGCATGAGCATGAAAGTTTCTTCCTTGAAAACCCACAAGAAACATGCTCATTTGATAGTTCTCTTGAGTCATCGCCCGTTAAACATGATCCTAAGCATGAGCTTGAGAACTTCCTTCTTGAACACCCACAAGAAACATGCTCATGCCATGAATCTCTAGAGCCCACGCCCCTCAGTGCCAAAACCCCGCATGAGGCCTACAACCACCTTGTTTATCTCTTTTGTTACTCATTCTTTAGGTTGGTTGTAGATGCTTTCGTTTATCACAAATATTGCAAATCTCGTGGTTGCATATCGGCACTAACTTTGCAGGGATTAGAATGGAGGAAAGTCTTGCTCATCGGACTTAAAACGATGATGCCCTTGCCGACAGGATAATCGGTAGTTATCTCATATTTGCATTCTTTTGCATATTTGATTTCTCCATCAACATGCATATTTGGATTTTTCTACAAAGTTGCACTTGCATTCTTGCATGTTTGAATCGTCCCAACATTTGTTTGGGATTGTTCAAACCACCTGCCATTTGCATTTTGTGAAAATGAATTTGAGACAATCTTCTGTTGGAAAATGTTTTGAGCAAAATTTTGGAAGGGTTTTGGCACAACTCCCATTGACTTCTTATCACATAGCCATTGGGGAGTTGTGTGCCAAGTTGGACTTCATCTTTTTGAAGGAAGAGTGCTTGAATTTTCAGCTCCATTTCTCGTTTTACTTAAGCACCTTCCCAACAAAATTTTTGCTCACATTTTTCCATGTTTTCATTGCATTTGTCTCAAGTTCAAGAAAATGATTTTCCTTTTTTTTTTCTTTTGATTTTATTTGCATTCTTTTGTTGCGATCAAGAAGCTTTGCAGCAACCGACGGGTGATCCACATTGTTTACACTAACATAACCCATTCTCGAGTTTGCTCTTGTGTTTTCGCTCTTATGTGCAGCCATGAAAAGGGCCGACAAGCGACTTAACAATGCGTTGAAGAAAGACGACATACCAACATCATGCCACGCTGCACAAAGCCCGATTAATATCATGGGGATCGACACCAATCAAGGACTACGGGCAAAGAACAAGTGTGGGGGAGGATCCCTCCTCCACTAAGGTAACTTGTATCGCAACTTGTATCCTTTTGCTTTCGCCTTACATGATAAAAACATAAACTTGAAAAAAAAAATAGTTTGAATAAACTAGGCGTTTTTATTTCCCTTTCCAACATATCATGCGCCTTGAGTTATTTTACTAAATTCAATAAATTTAGGCTCCCCGGTCTTTAACCCCGGTAGAGTCCTTTTTTGTTTCCACATTTGTTTGTTTCTTTCCAATAAATAAGCTAGGTACAATAACAAGTGTGGGGGAGGCCTCTTGGTCCTTCATCAAGCACACACTCAAGGTCTCCCACCAACATGATGCACAACATCGCACCAATCAACACGCAAAGGAGTGGAGCCATCGGGGCAAGAAGACAAAGATCAATCCTATGACCCCTCTTGGTCTCCACTTCATCTAATGCGACGGTTTGCACATCCTATACCCTACTCTCCAATTCTTGAGTTGAAATAAATTTCTTGCATCATTCACTAAAATTTAACTCAATGATAAAACAAATCTTTTACCCCTCGACAAACATGCATGCTTCTGTTTGGTTGGCCTGCATATTCTTTATTCCTCGCTTCGCACACCTGTTGCTTGTGAACACCAATATCATAGGACCCCATGCTTATCTAAGTTGTTGGCGAGTGTGATATGGTTGGATGATAGGAATCTTGCTTCTTCTGTGTAGAGTACTTGGGAATTTATTTTGCAAAATTAAAAATCCATAGCTTTGCACTCCTCAATGATCTTAAATTCCTACCAGAGCCAGATAATGATCACATTGAAAACCCCTACAAAATGTTACTTGTTATTGCTTTGAGCTTTGTCAAATTGTGTGACCCTTGTGAGATTCTTGTCATACTTTCCTGGTCAAGATCACGTACACATACACCACCACCACCGCCACAAAACATGCTAACTTCTACACTGGAAGTTAGCAACATCCTTTCCATTCATCCATCCACCAAAACAAAATACTCCTTCATTTTTTGTTGATATCTCTCTTCAAATACTTTTGCAAAAGAGGCATGGCTATAAAAAAAAAAATAAAAAAAATAAAAAAAAAGAGAGAGAGAGAGGAAAAGAGAGATCTCCTCAAACATAGTGAGTATGGTTGAAAAAAAAACAGAGAGAGAGAAGAAAGAAAAGAAGCAATAGCCATGTTCTCAAACAGAATTCAAGCACGAGAGAGATATCATCACATCAAGGAGTATCCATCTCATTCCATCTTCCACACATATCCACTCACACACACACTCTTGATCAGATTGTATGGCTTGTTTTCTCTTTTGGATCCACTCTTTGACTTTGCAATATAAGTGATACAAGTATGCCCCTTTTCATCCCTACCAAGCTCCACATAAAGCCTTACATAGAAGCAGGATGAAAAGAGGCAACCCATTGCCTTGGTGAGGAATCATACACATTGAGCGATCCGAGAGTTATCATTCAAGGAGTACAAGCTATGCCTTTACTTTGAAAATCTTTCAAAAAACCCAAATTACTCAGCAGAGGGGTATTGATGACTTGAATCAAGATCGTTCCATTCCTCAACCGCCCAAGATAGCATGTTAGCCACTTCAAAGTTCACAGGTGCAGGTATGGCTTGGAATAACTTGTATGCTAGCATCATACCATAGGAAGTCATGCTTTATCTTAATCTTCCACCTTCACTCGAGGACGAGCAAAGGCTCAAGTGTGGGGGTGTTGTTGACGGCCCTCAAGTACCACTTTTGACCGTCAATTACCTGCATAAAAGAAATAAAATGAACACCAAACATAGTGGTAGGAGTTTATTACTAACGATTTCCACGAGTGTTGGTGAATTTGTGAGTGCAGGTACATTTCATATCAAAAGGAGGGAATTCACATCAAGAAGGCCACAACACATCACTCCGAGAAAATCAGCACAGGCAGCCCAACAAGATATGGTTCAAAAGTCATACAAAACTCAACCAACTTGGGCCAATGCACGAAGATCATTGAACAAGACATCAAGGAGGATCCCTCGGCCAAAAACCAAGGCCAAATGGGCCAAGGGGGGGTCGGCCGACCTGCTACAGTGAGGTCGGCCGACCTGCTACAGTGGCCAATCTGGCCCATCTTTCTCTGGCTGGTCGCCACCGCCTTCCTGATGTCGGTTCTGCCTGCATTTAATGCGTTGAGGCGGTGCATTGAGGCGGTGGAGGCCCCCCAAACCGACCTACTCAAGACTATAAATAGAGGGGTACCCCCTCCCCTCAAGAATACAGAAGAAGGAGAGCCTCATTCCACTCCCAAGGGCCTAGAGCCATTTGTACACTAGTAGAGTAGGGAGAGAGTAGGGTAGGAGAGAAGGGTAGTTCTCCCTTTGTGAGGACTTGGCCCAAATCTTGTATCTTGGAGGATACTTATTTATAGTGAAGTGTTCTTCGTTCGTTCATCGTTCGTTCGTCGTTCGTTCTTCGTTCATCGTTCGTTCGTCGTTCGTTCATCGTTCGTTCGTCGTTTATCTTCATTACAAGTAAATACTCTCGATCTCCATTTGGATTGTATGTTTCTATTCTAGTATAAGTTCTTCCTTTACTTGCTTGCATGATCATCGTTCTATTCAAGTAAGCATTTAGAGGCAGAATTTATCTTTAGTCTTGTGAACTAGAATAGGTCTGGCAGGGAGGACTTGATTGCCTTGCTGTCACGTGACCTTGGGACTGGCATAGGGACTTAATAGCCCTGGTGTCACATGTCCTAGGAGAGGGTCGCCAGTAGGTGGTGATAGCCCTGCTGTGCTTAGTCCTTTCTGTTCTAGGGAATTGACTTCTTGGAATCGGTCTGGCAGCGAGGACTTAATTGCCTTGTTGTCACGTGACCCTAGGACTGGCCTAGGGACTTAATAGCCCTAGTGTCACGTGTCCTAGTAGGGGAGTTTGCCGGTAGGTGGTGATAGCCCTGCGGTGTCTACTCTTCCTTGTTCCAGATAGAACTTCATCCATAGGAATCCTCTCTACCCATACCTACCATCCTTCCTCGTGTCCTTGGACCAGCTAGACTAGTAGATAATTCCACTCCGTTCCCTTGGGATAATATAAATAACGATACCCTTGAATACTCACGGGTGAAGTGCTACAACGGTATTCTCCGTACGCTTGCGGATTTATCTGTGACGTTAAGAAATACCATCAATCAGTACGTTCGAACTTGCTCAACGGGGCCAACAACGGACGGTACTTAACCGACACAGACGGGGCTACCAACGTGTTTGTATAGGCTGGGCCTTCTCCAACCATCCTATACAAACAATTCCCCGTCCGATCTCAACAAATCATAAATCCATCTAGTACAATCCAGGGTGATTCCTAACTCGCGAGTGGGACCTATCACTCGACTTCTACCGTCCGCTAGGCACTAAGCATAGCAAGTTCTAACGTAATGTAGACCACATCTACAAAAATAGGACACAAGGTAAATCTAGAAGGGTAATCCTAATGCAGTTCTAAGGTTTCACATCAACTCCTAATAAACCTAATGCACAAACAAATACTAGCCCCAATCAAGTGCGAAAAGTAAAATCCTAAATAGGGAGGCATGCACCGGGGCTTGCCTGGCTCAGGAGCTACACTAGCTGGGTCAGCGGGGTCAGTGTCCTGCTGCTGCTCCTCATGTGCCTCCTCCTCCGGCAGCTGGAAGTCCAGGGGCTCCGGAGTCGTCTCTGTCACTACACGTTATGACAAGGAGTAATACAAAGTTAGATGCAAGAATATGATGCAATTAATGATTTAATTACTTGATAGGACAGTCATTTACACTGTAAGTGCAAACGATTAACTTTGTTAATTAATTTCGTCTGAGTATTTCTTTCATTGACTTTCAATTAAGTTAACCATTTAATCAACTTAAAACGATTAAATAAATAATTCAATTTCAAAAATTAATTTATGTCCAGTCGAATTTTTCTGGTGAAATCCACCATAGGAAGTGATTTATGGTGAAGTTTGACGATTTATTGCTTTACAGATTAATTATAATAATTTATACAATGCAGAGAACAATTTAAATCATAAGAAAATAATTAAATTGTATATGACAGTTGAAAAATTCTCCGTAAGTGTGTTAACAGTAGCTTAACAGGCATGCAAGGGTTCATGATTTATGGAGCAACAGGGAATTAATTAAAATTTAAACAAGATCTGCATAGAAGCATTTTTACAAAAAACAGTGAACAAGTTTTGTGTGATTTGGTATTTTTGGCAGATATATCTGAGCATGCGGAACCCAGAAAAATTAGTTTCATATTTTTCTGAGTCTCATACGATTAATTATGTATTTTACAAGTTTCTGCGATTTTTGAGAATTTATCTAAACCGAGAAATGAATTGAATTTGGGGCGAGCCAATCAGACGAGGGCCACACAGAGTGCTACAAGGTTTGGGCCGCACCGGATCAACCTAGTGCCACAGCAAATCCAGCCTGTCAAATGCAAGAACACACGAAGGGCTACACGGTTTGCCACACGGAATCTCCAGTAGCCACAGCAGATCAATGACTCTATGGTCTCCGGTGCGCTGACCGGAGACGACGCCGGAGAGCGGTGGCGCGCTCCCCGGAGTTGCGTTCCGGCAAGTCTCTGGCCTAACTAAGGGTACGTGGAGGGAGCGCGTGGTGTGGGGGTCTCACCTAGAGCAGTGGAAGCTCGCGGAAGTGACCGGAGCGCGGTCAAGGTCAAAGAGCGGCGGTGGGAGATGACCGGCGACGACTCGGGGGCCGAAGGGTGGTCGAGGATGAGCTGGATTTGGTCCAGGAGCTTCACGGTAGCACGGGCAAACAAGTCATGGGCACCAATGGCGTCGAAGAGGCCGGGCAGGAGGTCGGCAATGGCGAGGTCGTGGCGGCGATGACGCTCGGCGGTGGGGAATCGTCAAAATCCATCGAGGTGAGCTGCTGTGACATAGGAAAAAGGGGTCAATGTCACGCGAGACCACGACGACGACCTTCGGGTGAGAGGGATTTGCCGGGGACTCACCGGAGAGGGAGGGAGAGACGGCGGCACGAGAGGAGCTCGGTTGGCCGGAGTTGGAAACGAAGCTCGATTCGAGATGCTCACGACGGGGAGTAGTGTGGTGGCGCCATGGGAAGCTTGCGGGCGTCCCGGCGCAGCGATTCGCGAGGCAGCTCAGCTCGGGGTTGCGCGACGGCGACGCGCGGCCCGGAGACGGAGCTCGAGCTCAACGGCGGCAATGGCGAGTGGCTTGTTTTTGGCGCGGGGAGGACGACGAAGAGCGGAATGGAGTGGGAAGAAGCTTCGGACAGGAGGAGGGAGTCTTATCTGCGTCTGTCTGAGCGGGGAGCGGCGAGGGCAGTGCGGCAGCGTCGTACGACGGCGTCCACGCGGTGCGCGACGTCCGGGGAAAGGCGATGTGGCGCTGACGAGTGGGCCCGGCGGCATCTTTCATTTTCGCGAATTATTCAAACTCCGAAATTTGCCCAATTTTGTGCACATCATTTGAAGTAGCAATGAGCTCCAAAATTCACAAATTTGGTACCGTTGCAAAGCTCTTGAAAAGTTGTACCATCTGACCAACATGCACATCTGGAATCCAAAGGAATTTCAAATGGCAGCTGGTCAAATTAGGGTACTTTCTAAGCTTTTGGGGATTTTATTGGGGAACCAGATGAATTTCAAAAATCACGAAAAATTCTCCACAATTCTGATTTGAGAAGAGATATCCACTGGTATTTTTGGTTGCCCAACTTTCTGTTGGACAATTTGAGTTCTTTCACAAGGCTTGGTTTGACAATTGTTTGAAATTTGAATTTTGAATTTAAACTGATTTGCTTTTTGGTTCTGTTCAGTTGGTGATGTGCGCACTGGCTGGACATCAGTGACACGGGGTGTCACAGGGGGGTAAGGGCATCTGTACTCAACTTGTGAAGGTTACAAATGGCTTATGAAAGGAAAGGACGAAGATATTATGGAAACATAAGATTCTTATAGAATCAAGGTTTTTTTTTTTTTTTGCATAAAGCTCTGAATAGATATCAATCCTAATAAGAGAGTGCGAAGGGGACAAACGGCCTAGCTTCTGTTATATATATGGATGAATCTATAGAGCATTTAAATTTCTAGAATTCCAAATAGCTTGGATGCTTTTATTGGACTGAGGTTGGCATGTTGAGTAAAAGAAAAATTTCCTCCTTTGGTCGCGGCCGCTGCCCGGCGCGTACCCCATATCCACGGTAGTAAGTTTTTTTCACATGGTTGGATTAGAATCCAGGCAATTTTACGGACCCGGGTAATTTTTCATCCGGTGAAAATCAGGCTCGTAAGATTGCTGCTGGCGTGACTTCCTCCCATAGGCGCTCGGTACGACCCCGGGTACGTGCAGCGTCACGATTGAACGCTCCCACGCGGCCTGGAGTAATGGCGGTGGTTGAGTGTTGGATCGCCTTCTTTCTCTTTCCCATCGCCTCCTCACCTTCCACACGTGGTGGCAACGGCGGCGGCGGCACAGCCATCTCCGACGTGGGAGGCGACGGCGGCGGCGGCACAGCCTTCTCCGACGTGGGAGGCGACGGCGGCGGCGGCACAGCCTTCTCCGACGTGGGAGGCGACGGCGGCGGCGGCACAGCCTTCTCCGACGTGGGAGGCGACGGTGGTGGCGGCACAGCCTTCTCCGACGTGGGAGGCGACGGCGGCGGCGGCACAGCCTTCTCCGACGTGGGAGGCGACGGTGGCAGCAGCGCGGCCCTTCCGACGGGGAGGCGACGGCGGTGGCGCGGCGCCCTCCGACGGGAAGGCGATGGCAGCGGCGGCGCGGTCTCCTCCGATGTGCGAGGCGACGGCATCGCCCCCCTCTGACGAGCAAGGCGATGGCCACGGCGGCGCGGCCCCCTCCGACGTGGAGACGACGGCGACGTCAGCATAGCCGATGTGGAGGCAAGGCGACGGCGGCAGCAACTAGCAGCGCCAGCCTAACGCAGGTATTTACGTGTTGTGCTCTTTGTTTTGATAGCAAAGAATGGATCTCCGATTTGTGGTTTTTCCTCTAGGTTTGGGGATGATTTAGGGTTCTTTTTGCTTCCTTGGGTGGCCCTGCTGTGTACGCTTGGGCAAGATTTGGTGTGTTTTTTTTCGTTTTTGTCTCTGATTTTGTGTGTTCATGTGTTCTGGATGCCGAGCGTGCTACACTGGACCATGGCAAGGGGCATGGCTTAGTACAAGTTCTTCTGGCCATGCTACTAGCTACGGTTCTGCCTTGTCTCCGTTCTTCTTATTTTCTTGCTCAAATTCTCCTCATGGCATGTCGCTAAATTGCAGGGAGAGCGGGAATGTGAAGGAAAGAGAGAGGGGACAAACTGATGGATCTGTAGCTAAGTTGAAATAAAATTAAAGGAACTGGAGCCCCTTGGTTGTGGTACGAAGTATCTTTGTGCAACCATTCTATTAACTTGATTGGGATTGAAAGAGTTTTGAGAGATTGATGATAACATGCCACGGTAGCAAATGAATGGATTACAGTGCTGGAAAAGATGAACTTGGTCGATCAATATGCCTAATGGTATGCTCTGGATAACTGGGATGTTACGTATAGGAATGTATGACATATTTCCCTTTTGGCAATATTTATTGTTAGTTTCGTTTCTTCTGTTTACCTTTGTGTGATGGATGTGACCTGAAGGACCTGTTATACGTTTTCTGGTTTTACAGAAATCTGAGTGTCATAATCCTCTATGGAAATACATGTTTTGTAAGAAAAATGTACCAGAAAATGCTCCCTTGTTTTATTTGATCAAGTGGATGACATGAATATTTAATAATTCAGGTTATTCTCCATGTTGTATTCGTTGTCATCTTGAAGATTAAGAAATGAGACCCATTCTTGAAAAGCCAATGGTAAAATTGCTGCACTTTTTATTACAGGTTATCTATGTTGTAGATGTTTCCCATCTCTTGAATTAGTGAGGTAACTTTTGATTCTCACGACCTGCTTATTAATTTCCTCATTAGGTAGCTCACAGACAAGGAATTTATGATACATACATTTATCCATGTCTGATTTTTGCTGCAAAACAAATTAAGAAATAAAGTAGAACAAATAACATTTCCATGATGATATTTGGATTTCGGTTCATATTTGAACTTCATATTTATTCATGCCTGGGTAGGATGATCATGGCCTACAAGTATGTGTGCTGTGTTTGTTTTGACACATTACCATGCTAGGAATTTTGTAGCTTTGTTAGTTAATTATATGACGCACAACAGGTGACAATGTCAATGCATTGCTATCCTCCTCGATGCAGATACATGTATATACATGGAGAGCCAGCCACACTGGACTAGCAGTAACCAGGTTTAGTGACCATTTGTGCTGGGACGCCTCATCTTGCTGCTAGGTGCTAACTGGTCAGTAGTGTGATCCTCTGCATCTTTGTATGAACTTCTTTCTTGTCTATCAACTCATCTATTTTTGGCTTCAGATTGTACCATTGTGATCTATTTTGCACAGATTGCAGATCCTAGCTTCATGTACCCATATAATAAGGGAGTTACCAGGTCTGATGGCTTAGAGAAGTAATGTGTTTATATATGAACATTTTATCCGTGCACGATTTGCAGAGCAGTATCGGTGAAAGTCAGATGTTCCTCAGTTATCAGGGATTTAGTCTTGTTGCCATGTCAATGTTTCATGCTTCCTGTTATGGGCATGGGCCAGCGCCTAGGCCTAGCCGCAAGGCCCATTAGTGGCGGCTAGGGTTTGGGCTGCCGCCGCCGCTAGGATTGCTTGGAGAATAAGTTACTTAGGGGTCAAGTTAAGTTACTTAGGGGTCAAGTTAGCCCTCTCTATATAATGAGAGGATTGTAATCAGATTGGGACAAGAAAGGAATAGTAAGGGTTTAACCCTACAGCTCTCTCTCTCTCTCTCAAGCCGCCGCCACCTCTCTCCCTCTCTCTTGCGCCTGCGCCTCCCTCTCCTTCAACCCTGGCCGCACCCCTCCTCCTCCATGGCTGCAATGGGGCAGCTGCCTTTTGATCATAACAACTTGGTATCCAGAGCCAAGGTTGCGATCGCTCCACCACCACCAAATTTTTTTTCCTACACATCAGCATCGACCTTGGATCCAGACACCGCTTCGCAAAGCGAATTAATTGCAGATGCAATCAAGTGGATGGAGGATTTCCACCGGGAATTCAGGGAGATATTACGGCCAAAATTTTTATTCCCTGAGGAGCAAAGCATCTTGGAGCCGGCAATTGGCGTCATCCAGGCACACACAACAGAGGAGGCCACCGTCGACACCTGCAGCAACAACCTCGTCCCCGGCAACAGCAGCATCGGTACTGTTCACGCGATGAACAGTACCCGCGCTACTGTTCACGAACCAGATCTGGATGTCCGAGCCGTTGGGAACGTCAATCCGGCATTGTCAGCTGAGGTTCTTGCATCGACAGCCAATTCTACGCCCCTGGCTGCTCATTCGGCGCTGCACACCTTTCCGGACGACGACTCGTCCAGTACAACTGCCCCGGCCATCATCGTCAACCCTGCGGACAGCGGCGCCGCTACTGTTCACGCGATGAACAGTAGCCGTGGTACTGTTCACACGGCCGATCTGATTGCTACGCCTGATCTGGGCGCCACGGAGAAGACCGTCTTGGTCCTCTCCACCCGCTTGGATACCCCGATCGCCCTGCAACTCGCCCCGGGCTTCTTTGGCAACATGGAGATTGAAATAGAGGGGACGACTACTAATCAGGTTTGCAATGTTTATAAGAGATTAGATGGGTTTGCTCCTCTCTTGCCTATTGCCCTTGAATCAACAAATTGGATCTCGCAAAAAAATTTCGTTGCCTCTTCTGATTCTCGGAATTCCTCTGGATTACAACCTGATGGATCTATTATGAAACTCGGAGAGAATTTGATTGGATTCCACACTTTGAATTTGGGATTTTTCCGCAACGTAATTGATAAGTCTCAATTGGAGTTTCTTGGTGCTACAAGTCAGAAAGCCATATCTGAATGGAGCCATTCAATTCATCCACCAAAGGACTTCCTGGATTTTTTATTGATGGTTTCATGGTTCATCCTAATGGATCTGAATTGCCTGACGTTTTTACTTGGAGTTCTGAATTTACGGAGGTTCCATCAAGTTACGCTTCATCAACGTATAATTTTCGTTGCTAATTTCTATAAAGATCTATTGGGGATTTCTTGGTTGTCGGAACTCAATCCTATGGGGTGGAGTATTGCTTTTGGAAATGTGAATTTTGGACAGATATCCCTTCAAATTTATCTCTGCCAAAAGATGGAGAATATTACTATTACCTTGGCTGCACCTGCGGAATTTGACGGCGCCAAGGAGACCACCGCGGAGGAGCTGCACTACATCAAGTCTTTTTCTCAAATCTTTGGGGAGCAGGAATTCCAGGAGGTTTCGGTGATCACGACAAGGAGCTCGACATCGACAACTCGCCTCCTGTCGTCGCCTACGCGCCATGTTCAGAATCTTCCGATGTTCATCATCAACGACTCGGAAAACAGATTTGGATCTGAGGAGTTCACACGCTATCTAGCCGCGTTCCTCCTAATCTTCATGAGGATGGGCGTCTCTACACCCCCGAACTTCACCAACAACATTATCGACACCAACAACATCACGCTTGACGCCACTCAGGACAACAACTCATTCGACGCTATCAATATCTGTCAAGAGGATTTCTTTGATGCCATGGAGTTCATATTGGATCTCCCACCATCGATGGATTTGGATCAACATGACATCTCCAACAACCATATACTCCATCTTGAGGATGACGCGACAACTCGGAAAAGCGCCAAGGTGGTCAACTACAAGAACAACATGAATAGTAAGCAAAATATGTCTATCTCATTGTTGTTCAGTGTTATTTTGCTTGCACTATCACTCTTGCCAGCTTCCTTCGTCCATACCAAGGATCCAATCAACTCGGAGATTATCTGGTCTCCTAGACTCCTATGGACTACCTCCCACATTTGGCTTAGAGCAGGCGGCTCTAGCTTGGATGCATCTCTCAGGACGTCGGATTTTGATGCTTATGGTACCACAAAACATGGTGTCATGGGTGGGACTCATCTCTCCACCATCTTCGTCGGAGACAAGGATTTCATCTATAGGAGCATTACTACCTCGACGTATTTCACTCCGTCAACTACGAGGGCTAAGTCCCCTAGCAACGGGGGACGCGATATGCAAATCCGCGTATTTCTCTCCAATTGCCAGGTGCACATACATGTTGATTCGAGTGTTTCTCTGAGTTTTATTGATCTTCCGCTTGCAAATTCTCTGCATCTTCCTCTTCGACAAGTGGAGCATGGCTTGGCCTTGGCAATCATGGGAGGACCTCAGCATGTTCGCTCCATCTTCGACGTCATCGACATCACGAGTTCCCTCTACACCGACCATCGTCGCGACATGAGCCGAGACAAGGAGCTTGGCGATCTCTTTGCTTCTGTTGCGGCAGGAGTTGCGCCCCGCGCTTGGACGTTGCACGAGGGGCTCATCTTCTTCAACGAGCGCCTCTACCTCCCCGTCTCTTCGCCGATGCTACTTCGCTTCATCACCACCGTCATGCATCAAGGCGAGGAGGGCTATTTGCGGCAGCAAGCCATGGGGTTGCATATGCCAGACACCGTGGGCGTTTCACGCTACTTCCTCGCTTCGGTGCTTCTACTTCGGGAGCTTACTCAAGCTACGGTGGACAATGTGAACGTCAGGTTCGTGGATATGTTTGGCTGCAAGTTTCTCCTTGTCAATGGAGTTTCTTTTGGTATTCCGCCAGGCCTGGTGGCTGCTTCTCTTGCTGTCACAGATTATCGCATCCTATACGGCCATGGATTGGACTTAACGGCCCGACGACCCCGTCCAGTTAGCACTTTCAGGGTGCTTTTGGATGGACTTCTGCTGCCTACCAAGGAGGAGTTTGCTCACCATCAGTTCTCCATGCCTCCTCCTCCTGGTTTGGAGTTCTCCATCGACATGGGGGCGCCTAGGACATTATTGCCTATGGCGCCTACGACGCCGGCTGTGAGAGGATGTGACCCCCGCTCTCCATCACACATCTTCATCAACGTGGGCTACATCGGCAACCTCCGCTACTCCTTTGGGTTTCATATCGACCGCACTCGGCGTACTTTGCTCGACGACATGGTGCTTGGCATGGTGATCGTCAACATTGGACTTCGCGCTTCATCATCTTCATCGACTTCTCACTTCGGACAAGGGTGGCAAGCTTCCCAGCGCGAGGACGCGCTGGATTTCAAAGGCGGAGGAGATGTTATGGGCATGGGCCAGCGCCTAGGCCTAGCCGCAAGGCCCATTAGTGGCGGCTAGGGTTTGGGCAGCCGCCGCCGCTAGGATTGCTTGGAGAATAAGTTACTTAGGGGTCAAGTTAAGTTACTTAGGGGTCAAGTTAGCCCTCTCTATATAATGAGAGGATTGTAATCAGATTGGGACAAGAAAGGAATAGTAAGGGTTTAACCCTACAGCTCTCTCTCTCTCTCTCAAGCCGCCGCCGCCTCTCTCCCTCTCTCTTGCGCCTGCGCCTCCCTCTCCTTCAACCCTGGCCGCACCCCTCCTCCTCCATGGCTGCAATGGGGCAGCTGCCTTTTGATCATAACACTTCCATTAGATTTCACAACTGCATTGGTCAGGTAATTGCTAATCCATGTTTCAGGCTTCCATGTTGTTCTGTAGTGGAGACGTTGCAAATCCATTTGTACAAAATTTAGCATTGCCTTTGTTGCATGTGGAAATTCTGTAACTGTTTCCATGTGTATCATCTATATGGCCCTTTTATGTATTGGTGCTTTATTTATTAGCAAGATCACAAATGCCAATCAAGTGCTAACTGAACCATATGGTGTGAACGATTAGTTGTTTACACACCCTTTAACCTGTGACCCTTGAGGCGCTATCTATATGGCTATAAAAATATCGGAACACCTTGTCTAAGATTTCATAGATGAATTTTGTTTTACCTGTTCATAAATTATTCTGATTGGAAATTGCCATTTGTAGGTGACTTTATATAACAGTGAAAGTTTGTCTACTATGCACAAGAAATCTCCGCATTTATATAACAATGATAAGCTCATCGGCTATGCACATGCAATCTCCCAAACACCAGATGTTGTATTATCCTAAAAATAATTGCAACAGGTATGTTCTTCCACCAGTTAATTTCTTAAAGATATTTGATTGTTAAACGACTTACTTACAAGACTGGCTCATTTGGGCCTTATGGCTGCATAGTTATTGACTTTGTGAAATATTTTTATGTTACTTAGCTGATAGTAAACATGGGTGCCCGTGCAGCTCTAGAATTATTTATGCACCTGTGCTTACTGGACTAAAATATGCCACGAATGCTGATTATAGAACGAGTAGACCTTATGAATTACTCCTTTTGGGATCATATCATAGAGATTGCTTCATCAGTGCTACAAATCATCTACCTTTACGTTTTATGTCTATACTGCTTGCCACATCGGTGTCTCATTTTTTAAAGAGTCAGGGCCTTTGTTAGGGACGAGAAATTTGAACCCACATTAGAATGTGTGCGGTTCCCACTTTCAGGGAGCAATTGGATGTTTGGAATCGACCTTTCACTTCATTGGAAGTTTATTTTGGTTGTCAATATTTCTAGCAGGGCTTAAGCTTTGGAAATAGGTCCTTAAGTTGGTGTAGAAATCACTAAGGGCTTAGGATTCGGGAACATGACCTGCAGTTTACCTGGAGGGAATTGACTCATATTTTTCAGAAAAATCTTCTATGATAGTGTGGATACCTAGACGATTTCCCCTGGACAGTGTTTCATATGGTGCGAAATGGTTTTTCAAATTCACACATAGTTGCTAAAGAATTGAAGTATTTAGATAGAAAAATAAGTATACAGTAGGAAAGATGCTTATTTTCAGAAAGGTAATTTGCAACGGAATAGTCGATAGTAGCCATGGTGCAGTCATTTGTGTTGGGGTGGGGGGATATAACTTCTGCAGTGGATTTAAACTGCTTTGACCTTACATTTGTTTATCAATGCTCTGCAGTTTCCAGCTCAGCTATCATGAAAATTCGAGGCATGTTTACATACTGCATCATGCCAGGTATGACTCTGGCATGAGTTCCATGTCTCATGACAGCATGAGGCATATTTATAAATAGGCATTCAGAAGACATGTTGATCTATATACTATAGTTGAGAAAGACGTGAGTAAACGTTCAGGCATCAGTTGATGCCAATGACAAGCCTTGATTTCAAGTTCACTTGGCCATCTTCTTACCTCTACCAAATATATAAGTACATATGCTACCGCTTTCATCTATGTTTGGTCACTCTATTGTTGCATAAAAGTCCATATTGTGATTTCGTGCTATCATAATATTAATATACATGGTATTCTTCAGTGTCTTTGCAGAGCAGATGTGGTAGATCATGAGAGGATTACTCTTTGTTTTGTAAGACATATGCCCTTCTTTCTAATTTTTTAATTGTTCGTATTATGCAAATACCTGAAACTGTGCAGTCTTAGGAAGGTTTGCCTCTGCTTAACTGCTCTATGGAAAGTTCCACAATTCTGTTCCATGTCACAGATATTCCATCCTTCTTTACAGATATAGTGACTTGCTGATGATGTGCATTTTATGTCTTTCGATTGATATTCTACTGTCCAGAGCATGATGTTAGTCCGTAGAGAGATCAGTTTTCCTTTATAAGGCCATATTGGGTTGATAGACAGTTCATGATGATGTTCATCTATGTAATTGGCAAATATTTTGTGCCATTGCCCAGGTCATAGCTTCTATTCTAATATTTCTCATGCTAAATGTATGAATATTTGACTCTTGTCAGTGTATGGCCTTGCTATCCGCAGAACAGAGAGCTTTTGCTTCAGAAACTGTGAAGCATCAACTGATGATTTTTTTTCTTATTTTTCAGCTTAGTCCTGTCAACAATGTTTAAGATATTTTTTGGTTTGTGAAGGTTTTGATTCATGATGTACAACCTTCATCTTCCGTTGATAACTATGCCTCAACGTAAAAATGCACCATGGCTACTATTGATGATTCATCTTCGTTGATAAAGTTTAGCTAGGGAAGTCTTATGACTAAATGCTAGGATTATTGGTCAATGAGTAATACGTTTTATGTTTCTTGCCAACTGAGTTTGGGCAAATGTGGTCCTTTGTTAGTAAATTATGAATCTTCCACTGATATTAGGTTTCACATCTATCAGCCAGTTAGGTTACTTCCAAAGTAAAAATACACCAACAGCCATGGTCATCTTGATTCTTTATTTGCTTCCTTTCTACAAGCAAAGACGCCCTCCTTGATACTTTCAATTGTTGCCTGTTTTGACATGTCAAACTGGGACACTTGCCACTGGATTACAATGGAGATGGTCTTCCTGCTGTGGATTGGATGAGCCCTGCACCTGCGAAGTTTCAAACAAGGTAATATCTGCGAAGTTTCAAACAAGGTAATATATTTCTTGTGGGCCTGCCTTCTTCATGCTGCCACGTGCACTACTTTTGCATTGCTGTTGTGTGACGATATTGGTTCCTCCTTTGTGTATGATGGTACCGGAACGCAAGGAAGAATTCAGTGTCAGTGCGACGGCAAAAAAAATAATTGGCGAGAAAAGCAAAGCCTCCAGATGCCTTTTTTATCCTTGCAAATTTCTTTCTATGTTCTTAATGGTCGTCATTTTCTGCTTCATGTTCTATGATGTATAGACAGTTATGGTCTAGATGGTCTTGCTGCTGTGGGTTTTCTGCCTTGCAGTTTAAGATTATATTTTTAAAGTTCACCTTGTTTCCATTGCATGGTGTATAATGTTCTGTAAAGATGAGTGAGAGTTCACATGTGAACTGTGGTAGTTTGCCCTATGATTATGTGCAGAGCAAAGTTATTCAGTTGAAAAAAAAACCTGATAATATCATGCATCTCGCATGCCCTCCTTTTAAATGAAAAACGGCACGTTATTGCAAAGTTTTAAAGATAAAACATTCATAAAGTCATTTCTTGTAAAGTAGGTGTACTGCTTGATTGGCCCATTTGCTATGCACAAGCAATCTTCCAAATACCAGATGCTGAATTATCCTGAATATAATTGCAACAGGCGTGTTCTTCCACCAGTTCACCCCTTAAAGATATTTGACTGTTAAATGTACAGGATAGGCCCATTTGAGCCTTTTGACTGCATATTATCTGATAGTAAACATGCCGTTGTATCTCTAGAATTATTCATGCACAGTTTACTGGACTAAAATATGCCATGAATTTGGTGCAGATAATACAATGAGGGGAGCTTAGGGGTTACCCTTTTTTCCTGACGTTATCTTAGAGATTACTTCATTAGTCCTACAAAACGCCTACCTTAATGCATGTTCTATGTCTATACCGCTTGTGTCATCCGTCTCATTTTTTGATAAAAGGTCAGATCTTTGTTAGGGATGAGAAAATTAAATCCGCTTGAGAATGTGTGCGGGTACTCGCTTTCATGGAGCAATTGGATGTTTGGAATAAAGCTTTCATGATGACTACTGGAAACCGGAATACTCCTGACGGCTGCTTTAGATTTCAATGTGCATTGGATGTTTGTTTAGGTTGTCAATATTTCTAGCGTGGCATAGCCTGTGGAAGTACGTCCTTAAGTTGGTGTGAGAAATGTAATCAGTAAAGGCTTATTATGTGGGAACATGACAATTAATCGCTGATCATTTGACCTTAAAAATTTTCTAATGAATTCATATTTTTTTTCTTCTAATGAACACTCTTCTATGATAGTGTGGCCGTGTGGGTACCTAGACAATTCCCCTGGGCAGTGTTTCATATTATGCTAAACGGTTTCTCAAGTTCACACATAATTTCTGAAGAATGAAATTATTTTGGATAGAAAAATAATGGTATGTAGCAGGAAAGGTGCTTATTTTCAGAAGTGTAATTTGGAACGGAATCATCAATAGTAGCCATGGTGCATTTATTTGTGTTGGGGGGATATAACTTCCACAGTTGATTTTAACTGCTTTGTTTAAAAAAAGTAGGCAAAATAGTCAATGCCATC
Source organism: Eragrostis curvula (assembly GCA_007726485.1). Classification (NCBI taxonomy): domain Eukaryota; kingdom Viridiplantae; phylum Streptophyta; class Magnoliopsida; order Poales; family Poaceae; genus Eragrostis; species Eragrostis curvula. The sequence continues at coordinate 270,043 of RWGY01000469.1, read as the reverse complement.
TCTCAACTTTGCCTAACGTTTATTTTGGTCCTTCAAGTATCAAATCAGTTAAGTGCTTCAAGTTTTCTTCAGCATTTATGAATTCTGTTATATTTTATCGTTTGTGATATTTCTATCAGTCTGTTATGGATATCAACCAGTACTAAAATGCTCCTCTGTGCCCAGATTCTGGTATGGATACCAGTCTGTTATGGATATGAACCAGTCTACTAAGCTTTTGGCAAACGGTGCTTTGCAACCTAAAGCTGCATGGTATTTTACTTAAAGTTGTTACCTTGCTAGCCGGAGCCAGAGACATGCCTACCCAGAAGAAGGCTCTGTTTTTTTCTCTTTTTTTTTTCCGACTGTCAACGGGGGGGGGGGGGGGGGGGGGGGGGGGGGGGGGGGCGGAGTCCCCACCTGATTTTCCATTAAATTAATGGCAGCCAAACCGGCTCGTTACATGTTTGAATTGTTTGGGATTGAGTAGCAGAAAAGCTATATATGTTACATATTTACACAAAACAGTCCACACCAAGTATCTGAGACATGAGAGTCCGCCGGTGGTAGACGACAGCGCCAAAGAAAAGCTTCTTCCTTGCATGCATTAAGCAGCCGGCGAAGTGATGGTTCTTGGGATTGGAACACGACCTCGTTGCGGTGTTTCCACACCTGCCAGCAACAAAGGTGCAGGAAGCTGTTGTAGTGCAAAGGTGGCACTCCACTTGGGCGTTGTAGTTCCCACAGAGATAGAGCCGAGGTTGTGTCATCGATCATGAAGCCCGCTCGCTGCCAGAATTGTTGTGCCACAGAACAGTGGAAGAGGAGGTGATCTTGGGTTTCTATTGCCCGGTTGCAGAGCTCACAGGTGTCAGCATCGACAATGTTCTTCATGTATAGGTTTGATTTACACTGTATTCTGCCCTGCACCATTAGCCAAGCAAAGAACTGAACCTTCGGTGGTGTCTTGTTCTTCCAGACAAAGTCAGCGAAAGCACATTCAGGTTCAGTACCAGTGAGCAGCAGACGATACAGCGGTGCAGTGTGGAAGCGATTTTCAGAGTCAAGGAGAGGGCTGTTCCGTTTGTCAGGGTGTCCGGTTAACTGAATATCAGTCAGCAGGTCCTGTACTTCTTGGAATTCTGCCTGTGCAATCCTTGTGAGCCGTGGCACCAGAAAATGGCCTAGTCCACGATCCTTGACTTGCCGGACAGAGATGTGCTCCTCGGTCGCGTGACTGAGAAGTGATGCATGAGTTTCTGATAGCCTGCCTTGGGGATGCCATAGATCATGCCAGAACGATGTGCGCTTGCCATCGCCAAGTGTGACGGTAGTCAGTTCTCTGTAGGCTGGTAGCAACTGCTTCATGGCGTCCCAATGATCCCCAGATAAGTCCCCAGTTAATGAAACAATATCAGAATTTGCGTGCACCCACCGTGCCCAAGAGGATTCATCACTGGAGTGCAAGCGGTGAAGGAGCTTCAGCAGCAAGCATCGGTTCTGGACGTTCAGGTCCTTTATGCCAAGCCCTCCATGTGAGGTTGGTAGCATGACTTGATCCCAAGCCACGAGACATTGAGCTCCACTGACAGTATCCTCCCCGTTCCATAAAAAAGCTCGGCGCTTAGCATCCAAGTTTTTGTTGATTCCTGGGGGTAGCAGCATGGCCATCATGATGAAGGTTGGGACGCTATCTAGGACTGAGTTGATCAGAGTTGCACGGGCCTTGTAGTTGAGCAATGCAGCCTTCCATCCTGCAAGGTATCTATCGGAGACACTGACAAGCGGTGAGAAGGCCGATAATCTTAGTTTTTCATTGGACAAAGGAAGGCCCAAATATGTTTGAGGGAAGCCTTCCCGTTTGCAGCCAAGCAGATCAATGCACTGTGGCAGAATTGCATCATCAACGTTCATGGGAACTACTGTGCTCTTATGATAGTTAATCTTTAACCCGGTGGCGGCTGAGAAGGAGTCCAGGAGTTCTTTTAGTCTGGCCACATCAGAAACTTCAGCTCTCAGCAGCAGCAGCGTGTCATCGGCATACTGAAGCACGTGACAAGGTCGATCCTCAACTATAGGGTGCCGAACGCCACCATCATGCTGGATCAATGTTTGTAGGACATCAGCCATGACGAGGAACAGGTATGGGGACATGGGGTCGCCCTGCCGGAGGCCCTTCTTGCACTGTAGCCAAGGTCCAGGACATCCATTCAGAAGTACAGCTGACTTTGAAGACTTTAGCATGTGATGAACCCAATCAATCCACTGCTGGCTGAATCCTCGGACTGCAAGGATTGTGAACAGGCTTTCCCAATTTACTGAATCAAAGGCCTTGGCAAAATCTAGCTTTAGTACAAAAGTGGGGACGCGACGCTTGTGACAGCATTGTACCAACTCTAGTGCATAGACAAATGTCTCTGAGATCGATCGACCTTGTATGAAACCAGTCTGGTCTGTGTCTATGATCTTGTTGATTTGTTTCTGTAGCCTTGAGGTGAGTATTTTGGAGGGAAGTTTCAGGCTGCAGTTTTGAAGGCAAATAGGCCGGAAAGCATCTGCAGTCTGAGCACCAATTTTCTTTGGCAGTAGCACAATGTAAGATCGATTGATTCTTTCCAAGTCTGCCATGCCACTGTGAAAAGCATGTAGGAACTGCATCATTTTGGCTTCAATATCAGGCCATGCTGCTTGATAAAAACTGGGGCCGAAGCCATCTCTTTTTTTTTTTAATCCTGTATACTTTGCTTAACAAGACCATCCACACATATATGATGTCTTTATGTTTTTGTGCGGCATGTATGACTGCTATAATATCTACGATTGTATCTATTCTACTGGAAATAAGTAAAAGCAGGCTTTTGTTTATATATTTTGTGGCTCTTCCTTGAACTGCACCCATCAACCAGCAACGACATGCAGTTATTCCTCAAGTAGAATATAGTTTATCCAAAAAAATCAAGGCAGGCATTTAGTTTATCCAAGAAAAGCACGCTTCTTGTTGACTATTCCAGATCACGAGGCTCTTGTTGACTATTCCAGATCACGAGGCTAATCAACAAGCGGGACGCGAAGGCGCGCCGTATACCACTAGTGAGTATTGTGTGGCACTTCATTATTATGGGCAGAGCGGAAGTGGAGAAACAGTGCAACATTTAGGAAAAAATTCTTGATAAAATTAGAACAGGTTGTATTGTCTACTATGAGGTGCATGAGCTTATGAGAACTGCTTATGAATACAGGGGAAAGAAAAGAGGTGGAGGAACTCGGTGAAGCATGCAATTCGGTTACTAGAAAGTAATGCAGAGGATCTCAACCCCATGTGCGAGGGAGCAGGTCAGATGTTCTGTCTTTGCCGTCCGCAAATGGTTTGTAGTCGCAATGAACAAGATGGAGAGGGTTGGGAGAGAGAGTATATTCTGTTGTGAACTTGGTAGCCGCGGAAATGAATGTTCTGCCGGATGGTCAACAGTGTTACAGTGTATCATGTGTATGAGATGGAAAGTTATTCAAATACTTATTACCTTCGTTGTTTGGCCGCTCCTGACAATTATCTGGTTACCTTTAAGAATATATGATATTATGGGTGCAGGTTCTTGTTATCTTTAAGAACTAGTAACTTGGCCCGCGCAAAATTGCGCGGCTAGGTAAATTATATTATGGTTTTACATTTGTTATCAATATTTTTTCTCATTTAATTTTCTTGATATATTAGTAAATAACCAATTAGAGTTTAGCATAAAAATATGAAGTATCTTGTTACTGAATAAAATCTTATGAATTGAATGTGCAGTAATCTTGCGCAAACATATAAATCAACTCTTATTCGTTCACCGGCTAATTATTAACTTTAATTATCAATTGATTTCCTTGAATTATAACATGAAGCATCTTCTTCGTATAATTTGGTTATCATTATGGCATTGTTTCTAATTTGTATGTGAATCAAGGTGTTTTTTATTCCTAAATTCAGATTTAACTATTGTGTATGTTGTAAGGGTTGTAAATGAGTATTATTACTTTGCAACTCAAGATCGGCTGATCTACATAGTAATAGTTAGGTCCTTCTGTCACTATAAATCAGGGTACAAAATCATGGACATACATATTTTCATGTTATATAGTAGTATAAATCAGGGTACAAAAACATGGGCATACATATTTTTCATGTTATATAGTAGTAGTTATTAGGAGTATTTGGGCAAGAGAATGATTTGAGCTTACAATTATTAAAGGTTACACAAATAAACTTTTTGACCGGCTATGGCGTGTCCTGGCCTCCTAGGTACCACATTGCAATAGTTAGTCCGTTGACCATCATAGCTTGCCTTCAGCTATAATGCCTTATCGTGTTAGGAGAGCTGAAGTGAGGCGTTCTTGCTGGCTGCGTTCTCACGCACTCACTTCCGCAATTACACAGTGCAGTGGGTGCAAAAGAGAGACCACAAACCTTGCCTCGGAGGCTGAGTGTCAACTGGGTCTGGGTAGCAACGCACTCTCATGACTGCTTGAAACCTTGCCTCATCGCCGCCTGTCCACTGGACGTCTGGATGCCTGGTCACCCTTTGTAGGACTATATGTTTGCATGTATTGCCGTCACCCTCAACGCTTGCTCAACACGGCGAAGACAGCCTCATGACAAACAGAGTTGTAGGCTAAAGTGCAGCTGCAAACTCCAATTACGACAGTAGTAAAGCACCGTTTTGACATTGCCGCCTCTAGAATATAGACGTTGACACAACACGGCATTAGCGTGTGGGGACAGCGAAGCGTAAAGCTAGCATTAGAATTCTCGTCGCGGTGTGGTGACCTCCTCAAAACGACCGAGATCTGACGTTGCCCATGGTGCTCTGTCTTGGCGTTGCCCTTGGTGTTCTATCTCTCCGATTGTCATTCTCATCTCATTGCAGGGCCACAACCCTGTGGAGCTGATGCTTCGCAGATCCAAGCGGATGTCATCGTTTTCTTTACTATTGTCATGCATGTCGTCCATTGCCGGATATCACGAAGCAATGTTTATTATATTATATTAGCATAGTGTAGCTTGATTACGGATTGGACTCTGGAGTCTAGCTTTGTTGCGTGCAAATTAGATGCAAGTCTTCTTCCTGGTCGGATATTTTTCTTATCCGAATTTATATATTTATGAATTGTTTGTACATAATTATGCAGCATTAATTTAGACCGTTGGATGTTCATAAAATCTAACGGCTCGTAGTTTTTCTTTTTTTCGATTAACGTGGGAATTTTGTGGCCTTGAGAGCGAACGTGGTGGCTTCTTTTTCCCCTTCAAATTGTGAGATAATAGATATATATGATATATTATGGGTGTCATGTTGGGTGTGGAGTAAAATACCGCCAAACTGTGCGGCTTGATCATGCTGGTAGTTTGGGTAATATGGTGTTGGGTCAAATGGGTGGAGCAGGATCCTGTAAACAGGATCGCTAGTGATATTAGTTTGCGGGCATTGCGGAAGCAAGTTGCAGACCCAGAAGAAGCTAGTCGAAGGGAGCGTCAAAGAGGAGAACGAGTGAACGACACACCAGGTGGAGAGACATCCACAAGAAGCAAATGACGATTTCAGACAGGCAGGAGCTCCGCAAAGGATGAATTATAATCCTAGAATTTGGAAGATTGCTTGGTTTTGTTTTTTCTTCATGTCCAAATACAGAAATGTAAAGTTCACACCAGGCTTCAGTAGAAGCCGGAGTTATATAAATCCCTTTTTTTTAAAAAAAAACATTGTCAAATAACTATGTAATATCCCTAGTACTAATCAAAGTTTGTTTTGCTTTCTCCTTTCTGCTTCAGTAACTTTGATTTTTGCTGATTTGCTAACCAGCTTGCAAGTGGAAGGCCAGGAATGAGTGAAAGAAGAACACAAGCAAATTTAACACTATCAAATTTTTAACATTTATAGTTCACAGCACAACACATGATACTGAATTTTTGTGATCATCAATATGCAGTCACTCCTTGCTGTTTCTTATTCTAATAAATATTGTAACCGAAATCCTCAGTTCTTCCACATGAAGGCCACGGGGCTCCTGACCTGACGCTTCATGTTCTCCCAGATGATGTGCCCGAACTCCCACCCCGATCCTCCGGCGTCGCTCCTGAACTCGACGGAGTAGCTCTTCTTCTCGTACTGCTGCTTGAAGTCCAGGGTCGCCGGCGTGACGGTCACCTTCACATGCCTCGGCGCCACGACGGTGACGTTGTACGTCTCGGCCTCCGTGGACACCTTGGTCACCGTCCTTGTCAGCGTGCGGACGTCGCCGCGGCCATCGAAGACCACGACGAAGGAGGGGTAGTTGAGGCCGGCAGGGCCGCCGGGGAGCGCCTGCGTGCAGCTCGTGGCCATGTCGGGAGCAAACCTGCGCAGCTGCTCGACTGTGTAGTTGATGGCGCAGAGGAAGTCGACGTAGTCCCCCGCGCCGGCGTCGTACACCAGGCCCGGATCTAACGCGAGCTCCGGACGGACGTGTCCGGCCCCGGCGGCCAAAGGCGTCGCGACCGTGCCGCCGCGGCCATCTGTGATGCCGTCGTCGAGGATCTTCTTGCCCATGTTGTCGATCGTTCCGGCGGTCGTCATCATCGCCGACCGTATCATGGCCGGCGTCCAGCTGGGGTGCTTCTTCTTGATCAGCGCCGCGACGCCGGCGACGTGTGGGGTCGCCATGGACGTGCCCGAGTTAAACTTGTAGCTGTCTTTCGTCGCCGCAAGAATGTTCAGCCCCGGCGCGATGACGTCGGGTTTGAGGAGCTCAGGAACCAGCAGGTTTGGCCCCCGCGACGAGAAGGCCGCCACCATCGGCGCCCGGCTCTTGCCGATCACCGTCTCGCAACCAAAGCTGAAGGACGCCACCGGGTTCGGCACCGAGGCCATGTAGGCCCCGAGCTTCTCGCCGGCGGTGTAGCTGAGAATCAGAGCAGGAAAGTTGAAGGGTTCGGCCGCGCTCCCGTCAAGGGACCAGCCGTGTAATTTGTCAACCAGAACTAGCCCGGATCCGCCAGCGTTCTGGATCTCTCCTGGGCTGTCGACTTGGTTTATGCACACCACGATCTTGCCCAAGATCTTTCCGGGTGTCATATCACCCTCATTGCAGGTGCTGGAAACTAGCGGAATGGCTGTGTGGTTCTCTTTCGTGCAGTAAAGCGACTGCCCGGTAACCACAGTACCGTCCCCAAGGTGTAGGTTGGCTGGGAAGAGCCTGTCAACCGTGCCGGCGCCGACTGTGGTCATCCATGGCGCGAGGTTAGTCACCGTGGACGCCGTCGGACCGTCGTTGCCTCCCGCGAGGACGACGAAAACTCCCTTCTTCACAGCCCCGAACGCTGCGATGGCGAGAGGGTCCATGTGGAACGGTTTCGGCGGCGGGTCATCACCATAAGACATGGACAAGATGTCCACGCCATCCTTCACCGCCGCGTCCATTGCAGCGACGACGTCAGTTATGGGGGGCGTCTCTTGGGTCTTGTACATAGCGATCTTCGCCTTAGGAGCCATGCCCCTCGCTGTGCCCCGCGCAAAGACTCCGAGTCCAGCGTTGCGGACCTCGGAGCCGGCGGCCGTCGAAGCCACGTGCGTGCCGTGCCCGTCCGTGTCCCTTGGGGAGGCAGCGCCGAAAGCCTTGGCGCCGATCAGCTTGTTGTTGCACGAGGTGGCGTTGAAGTCCTCGGCGTCGACGCACATGCCCTTCCAGCTCGCCCGGACAGGGCCCAGCCCGCTGTCGTTGAAGCTCGCGCTCTCCGGCCAAATGCCGGTGTCCATGATGCCGATGATGACGCCGTCGCCGTAGTCCGTGTCCTGCCAGGCGCCGAACCCGGGTTCGAGACCGAGGAACCCTGGCGTCCTCGTGGTCAGGGGACGGAACTGCCTGTCTTCGTACACGCCGGTCACGCCGGTGGCGTTCGACATGCGTCGCGCCTCGTCGCCGGTGAGCCGGACGGCGAACCCGTGCATGACGGTGTCGTAGACGTACAAGATTCGGCTGGAGCTGGCCGCTTCGCGAGGTGAGTAGGTTGCGATCATGGAGCTGTACCAGTGTTCCACCTTGGCGAAGTGGCTTGGCTTGGCGAGGTGGTCTGCATGGACGATGTAGGTGCTGAGTTCTGTATGGTTCTTGGTCTTTGGGATGGGAGCTGATGAGTGGCTGATCTGGGCTAGAAGGAGGAACAAGGTCACGTAATGCAGGGAAATTGAGATCCTGGACGCCATGGTTGCGTTGTGAAGCTTCAAGCTTGAGGTGTTTGAGATGGGGGGAGGGCCTTTTATAGAAGATTGGATGCTGGTTCAGATTTGGGGCCGCTTGTCCTATCAGGGACTGCACTCTAGTGATGAACTGATGGGTTAATGGACACTGCGCCCAACAATACACACCACGAACACTTGTCCAGTAGGTAGTAGACAGTGTGAATTAGGAAGAAAGAACATCAATGCACTATGGCGTCAGATATGTACCTGCAATTTCTGCTTTGCAGGTTAGAGTTGTATACACTTCATAGCTTATACTACTACCATTTATTCTTCATCTCTTTTTGCGTTCAGCGCACTTCAGAGCTAGGCTAGCACGAGCTATGCTCAGATCAAGAAAAGATGTCTCTGCAATTTATAGATTATTTACTCTTCCATCAGTTATTGGAGTTCCTCTAGCTTGATATATACCAGAGTTTAATTTACTGATCGATTTTGGGAACAGGAATTCAAAGAAATTTTGTACTACCGGAATATTTGAGGCTGTGGGATACCAATCGAGTGATGGGTGGACTCAAAAATGGACATGCTACCTACATTTCGTCATCAGAGGCTCTGGGTTACCGGTCTAGTGTGATAGATGCAAGTACTCGTTGGGTCTCAGTGTCTCACACGCAGCTTGTGTTAGATTCTTTCAATCAATATGTATTGCATCGTTTACTTTTAGCAAGTAATACATGACAGGAACAAGTGTTGAGCCTTTTTGTCATCCTCTCACTCTCAGTCGCTCTCAGTACCTCTACAAAAAGATGGTAAAATATCACTCACGCAATGTCGATTAATTTGTGTGCACATGTGATAGGGACAAGCCTTTGGGACAGTGGGAGTGATCGTAGCTGAACAAGTAGTCTCGATGCTAGCCGTTCATCAGTGTTTAGGCTATAGCTGAACAAGTAGTCTCGATGCCCAGCTTTGTCGTGCAGCCAATGCGGTAGTGAGGACGTCGACGCTGCACTGCCTTTTCTACTGTCACGCACCTCCACCGGGTGCAAGTTGATCCAAAGGTGTGATGATATCTCATTGATCGACTGTGATCGAAATGACATGTTAGATAGTCATGGTGATGTGGTAGCCCTGGTGGGATGTTCTCTGCATTCAGTGCTGTGCATGACGGTGTCGTAGACGTACAAGATTCGGCTGGAGCTGGCCGCTTCGCGAGGTGAGTGGGTTGCGATCACGGAGCTGTACCAGTGTTCCAGCTTGGCGAAGTGGGCTGGCTTGGCGAGGTAGTCTGCATGGACGATGTAGGTGCTGAGGTCTGTGTGGTTCTTGGTCTTTGGGATAGGAGCTGAGTGGGTGATCTGGGCTAGAAGGAGGAACAAGGTCACGTAATGCAGGGAAATTGTGATCGTGGACGCCATGGTTGCATTGTGAAGCTTCATGCTTGAGGTGTTTGAGATAGGGGGAGGGCCTTTTATAGAAGATTGGATGCTGGTTCAGGTTTGGCGCCGCTTGTCCACCCTGTCAGATCAGAGCTGCACTCTAGTGATAAATCGATGGGTTAATGGACAATGCGCCCAACAATACACACCAAGGACACTTGTCCACCAGGTTGTATAACGTGTGAATTAGCACGAAAGAATATCAATGCACCGTAGCGTCAGATATGCACCATGGCGTCTCACACGCAGCTTGTGTTAGATTCTTTGAATCAATATGTTTTGCATCGTACTTTTAGTAACAAAAATACATACATGTCGGTGTTGATCCTTTTTGCATTGCCATCCTCTCACTCTCACTACCTCTACAAGATGGTAAAAATTTACCCACATGTGACAAGGACAAAGCCTTTGGGCACAGTGGGAGTGATCGTAGCTGAACATGTAAGTAGTCTCGATGCTAGCCGTTCATCGTGCAGCCAATGAGGCAGCGAGGACGACGCTGCACTGCCTGGTCTACTGTCATGCACCTACGCCTTGGACTTATGTGTGTTGTGTGGTGACACTCTAGATAAGGTTGTTGTGTGTGTGGACTATCAACCAGAGGACAGCAGCCAAAGTCAAATTCCCTATCCTAACAAACTTGCCAATGCAGGTTGTCGTCATCCATCCCTCAGATTAAATCCTTTTATGTCAAGCTCATTAGCCTAATATAACAAAGTAACGAACAAAGTCTTTTTTCCCCTTTCATTAGCATGCTGACTTGATGTAGCTTGCTGGACTAATTAATGAGCTCGATCAATGCGAGCTGATCCAGTTCTCAAAACAAAATGATGTTATGTCATATTATTTCTTGTGAGTATGAAGAAACTGTAATAAAAAGTAAAAACCACACAGAAATCGTCACAAACCAACCATAACCATATTGTGACAAACACCGGTTTGTCATGTAAGACTAGCTAAGGGCGTCATAATTTTACGTCAGTGATAAATCATCACTGCTATAAACTTTCATCGCTAAGGTTTTTCAACTGGTTGGATTTCTGAGTCCTACCGCTAGTATCTATCTATTATATATATAATTGATCAAGAAAATGAGCCACCACGTTCGCTCTAAAATGCTAGAAATTCCCACGTTAATCGCAAGAAAAGGAGCCACCACGTTCGCTCTAAAATGCTAGAAATTCCCACGTTAATCGAAGAAAATAAGAAGAGAAAATTACCCACCACTGCCATATAAAAAATGTTACCTAAAATACCCCTATACGAAAACATATATTTTATTATTTTGTAAAAAAACTAATGTACAAACAGATGGAGAGACGATCCAGCCTGGCCGATCAAAGTTCAAGTCCGTACGTACGGGCTCCTTGCCTGCACGACATGACGGACTCCTCCAAACATGTACGTATATATAATACGTACGCCTATATTGTTCATCTCAATCTCAAACATGTTAAAGAGAGACTCTAATAGAAAAGCCAAACGCGCTTAAAATAAACTTGATACTACGTACGTCTCCATAGGTCTCCAAAACATGTACGTGATGGACTTCATCACACGCATCATGCAAAGGCCGGTCTGATTCACCAGAAACCGATTTGTTGTTTCGTTAAAATATAGCTCTTGCCTGGGTGGATTTGTCTTGCGCTCGCCAAGATATTTCTCTGCAAAACAATTCTCGCAGCCGCCGAGAGTTTTCTTGCCGTAACATATCTCGCTGGGTCAACTCTCAAAGCTTTGCGGATTGATTCCAACCATCATCATGCAAGGCCATAGTAAACTGTGGTACGTTGCATGCCCTTCTCTTATTCATGCCTGCTCATTATACATCGTCTCACATTATTTAGATGCAAAAGTATTTTAATGTGTAGATTCATACATGCATATGAGAGCACTATGTACCAACATATTGATTCATTATTGGTCACTTAAAATCTGCTCGAGAACATATAATCTTTTTTCACTATTCAGCATCATCAATATATTCTTGATGATTGTTGGCTTATACGCATGCTTCAATAATCTTACTGTGTATATTCATACGATTGAAACATGCATATGCGCATTAATTATGTACCAAAATATTGATTCGTCATGTATAGGTCACTAAAACCTGATCGAAAACATACGATCTTTTCTTACTATTCACCATCATTAATATATCTTCATTGTTGGCTTAGATATATGCACGCATCAATCATCTTTTGCTTACTACCATCATGAACATATTTTGACTTGATCTAGCTATAAGTAACTTTGAGAGGCGAGGACGAAGTTGAGTGAGTTGACAACAAACGGACAAACATGGTGTATTATAGTAAAAAAAGTGATAAGGCTCTGGGAATCAGTTAATAACGAAATCCAAGAGCTTATGAGCCTGGACATGATACTAATAGATGAGAAGGTATATTTTTTCAACATCAGTTTTAAATTATTGAAATCTATATATTTTTTACATTGATAGGCTTATCTGTGCTGGAACAGGGAAGATATAATTCGTGCTACTATATGGAAAAATTTGATAGATCAAGGAAATTGCTTTTATGCAATTAACAATTTCAAAATACCCCTCACACAAAAAAAAATCAAAATCCAACAGTTCACCACATACCGTCCAGTGAGCAATGAACAAAAAATTGTACTCATGTATAATACAAAGGTGAAGGAAGTGAAAGAAGCATCAAGTAAAGTTCAGAAATACTACTTTGATTTTCTACTAAAGATACATTGGTACAAAGAGAAAATGAAGATAAACAGTGCTCAGGTAACTAACTCATTATATCTGTGATCATTTAGTTTGTAATCATATTTTTCTAATACTAATTCGTCTTTAAATTTTCAGATGTGATTGGATTACTCACCAGTACAGCAGAGGATATGTCGAGATGGGGTACAAATAAACAATTGAAGCATGACGGCATCTGTTCCAGTTTGAGATGCACTATCAAGATCCACCGGTATGGTTGAAAGGCTAATTTTCCATCTTGAGAATGAACAGCAAGTTTTTGTCACCCTGACTCCACAGTTATGAAAAAAATAGTCATTAATAGGATATATGGATGGAGGCAAATAAATTCACGGAGTGGATGAAGACAAAAAAAGACTAAATAGTCATTAATAAGATATGCCAGTGATGCTCCTTCAAAACATAAACCAGGCCTCATGTTTATGCAATGGTACAAGATTGACAGTAACCCGGCTTGGAAATAAGTACGTTGAGGCAAAGATTATTACAGGGATACATGTCGGTGGGGGAGGGGAGGGGAGGGGGGGGGGGGGGGGGGGGGGGTGGGGAGTATGCATACCACGCATAATCATGACACCAACCGATACAAAGTGTCCGTTCAAGCTGAAGAGAAGACGATTTTCAGGATGGGCTCCATTTATCCAAACAAGTCTTATGCCATGGTCAATTATATGTCGCATTCTCGAAGGTCCTGATCAATGAAGCGGAAAGCCAAGAAGAAAACATGGCAGAAACCATCGTATACATGGAGATACTCTAATTCAAAAGTATACAGACAAATAACGAGTTTTACAATTAAGTTTTGCTCATAATAAATTTGAATATAAACATTAAGAAAAATCTATTCTCATTCAAAATTTACATCTGTGATCCTCGATACATGTCTTTATGTCCATCTTTCAGTCTTCCCCAGGACTGTGTATTCAGCTCCATAAATAAAAATCTGCATGTCTAATCTATATGTTCTCTTTCTTACCAAATACTGAATAGACTATAACATGTATACAAACCATTCGATGAATTCAATTATCTAAATAAATTGATACAACTATACTGTAACAAAACATAAAACAATCTGTAATAGCACTACTCAGTGTGGCAATACAGCAAACACCTTGCAGGTGAAAAACTAAAAGCAGCTAAAGTAAAACTAACTACCATGGATTCCTGTTCTTAACGCCAAAGTCACATTTGCATTCCTGTGATTTAGAAAGAGCTGCCCACGGATTGAGCGAAAGCCGCCCAAATGAAGATAGCGACTAAATAACCATTGAACAACATATAAGAGCATGTGTGGATCCAATTGTAGGAAAAACAGAGGAGGAAAAATAAAGGGATATGCTGAGAGAAGAAGGGTCTCCACCCAAATTCATATCCTTCAGTAGAAAGTCAAATCCAAAGAGAGGGAGGGAGAGACTCTCCATACAAATTCAGTAGCACCGGTTGAAAATCAAAACCAGAGAGAGAGACAAAAAATGTGTTTAGCGGCACTTTGAGACAAAAAACAACTCTTTAAGGAAAATATAGTATAAGAATTACTAAAAAGGGAAAGATAATGAACTAACAAAAAATACATGTGTCAAACAATTAAAAAGATAACAGTCCAATAATAATAATAATAATAATAATAATAATAATAATAATAATAATAATAATAATACACAAAATGAAACCAGACTAGCCGCGCAAATGCGCGGGCCGCCTCACTAGTTTTGTTATAAATGAAAGTCTATTTTCAGAGCAATGAAAACTGTTTCTTAAAATGCAAGTATATTTTCAGAAGTCAGTTTAAATCGAAAACAAAAGTAGGTTATAGGTCCAACCTCTTTAAAAAAGTAATCAAAACACATGTTGCATTAGGGAGTGCGCCCTCACTGAAAGCATTTGGTGACTAAGGAAGAAAGTTAATCGTTAACACTAATTAAAAACAAGAAAAATGAAAAATACAGCTAGTGTTTGTGAGGATAGATGAAAGCCCGCCAGCGGCTGATTCAGCCCATGGGGCGTTTGGTTGCCCCCACCCGTCAAGATGGGCCGCGGGGCACGGCTGGGCTGGCAGGCTGGCCATGCGGGCTCTTGAGTCTTGCTTGCACCACCTGCGCGCAAAATACCAAAAAAACAGGGACTGCGTAACCTAGGGCGTGATTGGTTTCTTGGATGTCCCTGGCCTGCATCGCACTGCACAGCCAGGCCTCAACGAGCCAGGCCACTTTGATGCAGTATCGTTTTTAATGGTAGGCCGTAGTTGCTGGAACAGGCTCTATGCACATGTTGATTGGTAGCCAGCAGTGAGGTGGCACGCTGACCTTGCATCAACGGGCCAGGTAGAGTTACCACTAAATCCATCCAAGTTTCACCCAAGGTTTGCATTTTCGAAAAAAATCGGAAAAACCGCTACAAAAAAACCGGTCCAGTAAATCGAAAAAACCGACAGTTTTCCGTTTTGACCGAAAACAAGGTCGGTTTTTGCGAAATACCGGGCAGTTTTGCTAACTGGACCGGACCGGTTTTTTGGGTTACCGGTCCGGTTTTCCCAGTTTTGTAAACCTTGGTTTCACCAGCATGTGGTCCAGAACTGACGCGGGGTCCTTGGTCTTAGACTTCAATGCGATGAGTAGAACGAATCCTTTGGTTGAACGCACGTCTCGTCAGGACTTGGCTCCAGAGAAACGTTTTTGGTTTGGGGCAATTGCAAAACAACTATCTTTTCAGACTTCAATTGTGTTTTCACCATTGGTCTTCAAATTTTGCGATTTTACCATCAGTTTTCAAAAAGCGATAGTGATCTTGCAAAATAGTTTTGCGTTTTTACCATCAGTTTTCAAAAAATCAATGGTGATCTTGCAAAATCTGAAAATCGATAGTGAAAACGCAATTCGAGTCTAGAATCATGGTTAAAACGCTATTGTCTCTTTTGGTTTTCGTTTCTCGGGGTGCAGGTTTGAAGGACCTTTCTGCATCGTCAAGGCCAGGCCCAAGGAGCTGTGCAGGTAACCAATCACAACTAATATCAAAAAATGCTGCACCCAGCCATGCAATGCAGTGTCCAACCAACCAATCGCACCCCTAACGTCTCGTGCCAATACGCCAAGACGGGCGCGGCTCCTCTGCTGTGCAGCTATTACTGTACATGTACAGTAACAACAATCATCTAACGCCCAAGCCCAATATGTTGGCTCCGGTTTTTTCCAATTAACCACCATCATTAATTAGACTTTATCATTAATTAAGGAGGGAAAATCTCAGAAAACGGTGGACATGAGATCGGCACAGAGACTTGGTGTCAATTTCTAGCATTCTGAATTCACCATAACACTGAATATATGTTGCAACACATTGGCTTGAAATCTTACATGCTAAAACATAGTATGTATTAGTGAAAATGCCGCATTACAAAAGAAAAATGCATGAGTGTATAAGTCCATCAAAGTAACAGTATATAAACTTGAATATATCTAAAAGCACATATAGCAATGCTAAATGACAGTAGTAAGACACGTTGGTCTGCTCTTACAGCGGCATCCCCCCCCCCCCCCCCCCCTTAATTAGTGGGACATGTTAATTAGTAACAGTGATTAATTAGTATAAACCAGAGCCAACAGAAGGGGCGTGGACGTTAGATAATGGCTGTTACTGTGCGTGTACAGTAATAACGGTACAGTACAGGAGCCGCGCCCGGCCAAGACATACTGCCACCCCGCCCGTTACAGATTTCATACGAGAACACAAAATTTACATTATATATACTAGTTTCCATAGTGTTTTGATGAGCTCCTCGCTCAACGAGAATTTTTCCGAACTATTTATTTTAAAATACGTATACAAAATTGCGTGCAGGACCGATGTGGCAAGGGCATGGGCCAATGGCTCATGGGGCCCACGTACTGGGCAACATCACTCAACCGCTGACATGTGGGTCATGCCTGTTCATGATCAAATTCTTGCTCCGCTGTCAATTTTTTTTCTTTTGATTATTTTTTCTGATTTTTTTATTTTTTCACATAATGAGTTGGTTATTTTTTCTGATTTTTAATAAAATCATGGTCTATCATTTGGATTCGTCTACATCATATTTGTTGGGTTAAATCTTATTCATCTCCGTCAAATCATTAATGATCACTATTCACCAGTTGCTTCATTTTTTTATAACTCTTCAAAAATAATGATTTTGACATTGAATTTTCGTGAACATGTCAACTACCCACAACAACACAAGTGCACTATAGCGGCGGACCAGTAAAACACGTAGCGGCGGTTTGCCACGCGGTCCGCCGCTATAGAGCAGCCGGCGGTACTGTTCACCAAAGCCGCCGCTATAAAGAGTTAATAGCGGCGGCCTGGAAAGAAAACCGCCGCTAAATATCAATTATTAGCGGCGGTTTCAAGGAGAACCGCCGCTACAAAACTTCACTGTTGTAGCGGCGGTTCTTGTTTCATTCCGCCGCAAAAAAAATTGTATTAGCGGCGGTGTCAGTTTTTGGCCGCCGCTTTTCTTTTCTCGGTCCCCACGGTTTAAATTGAACAATAATTAAAAAAAAGATAAACATCGATTAATATATATATTTACATAACTATCGCGATAAAACGTGATTAAGCCTACATTAACTTTACAATCGCGAATATACGTGATTAATAGCCTATTAAATATTTTTTACATTAAAAAAAACCAAAAGATTGCACCGGCTCCGGCTCCGCCGGTGCGTCAAGCCGGGGATACTACGCCGGCGTCCTCCGGGGACAGCACGCCGGGGACAGCACCGGCTCCGGCTCCGGCGTCCAAGGACGCCTCTCCTACGCCAGCGGCACCGCCACCGGCTCCGGCGTCCAGGGGCGCCATGGGGATGGCACCGGCTCCGTCTCCGGCGGCCAATCCCCCCACGGGGCCGGCAGGACCTCCGGCGGCAGACCCCATCCGGCCTCCGCCTCCACCTCCACCTCCGCCTCCACCTCCACCCCGGCGACGTCGACCGCCGCGTCAACGTCCTCCTCCACCTCCGCCTCCACCTCCACCCCGTCGACGTCGACCGCCGCGTCGACGTCCTCCTCCACCTCCGCCTTCGGGTCTTCATCCGGCTGCGGCTCCGGGTCCGGCGACGGGGGCCATGGGGCCCAAGGGGACCCCGGCTGCGGCACCGGCTCCGCCTCCGGCGGCCATGGCCGTCATGGGGACGGCGGACCCCATGGCCAAGGCGCCGGGGGCCATGGCGACCACGAGGAGTCGACGGACTCCTCGTTGTCGGACCCAGGGCTCCGGTCGCGGGCCCTGCGGCGCTCGCGCTGCCGCTGGCGACGGCGCCGCTCACGCTCGCGTTCGCGCCGACTTAAGTCGCAGCTGAACATAGCGCGGCGGTGGGGAGCCATCTTTAGCGGCGATCTAGGGTTTGTAGCGGCTGCTCGCGTCCGATCCGCCGCTATAAATAGTAGCGGCGGATTAGATTTCGGGCGCCGCTACAAATTCGCGGCGACTTCGACCGCGTATTGTTGACCGACGGTCACTGATGTGTGGGCCCCACACTTTTATCGGTCCACATGTCAGTGACCTCGTCCTCTACGCGGCGGCATCCTCCCGGCCCATCTAATTTGCTCAAAACCGGCCCAATTATGTTGGTATAAAACCGCCGCACCCCCTCCCCCGAAACCCTAATCCTCAATTCTCTACTCCTCTCCTCTCCTCTCCTCTCCGCCGCCCTTCCGAACTTGGAGGCAGCCTTGGAGGCACCAATCGCCGGAGCTCATGTGCGACTAGGTTGCGCGCGGCTCCGTCGAGGGGCTCATCCGAGTTGCCATGTAGGCTGCGGAAGCGGCTACCACTAGGCGGCGGCGGGCGAGGCGCGGCGGCGGGCACCACGGCGGCCCGAGGCGCGGCGGCGGGCACCACGGCGGCCCGATCGAGGCGCGGCGGCGGCACCCACGGCGAGGCGGCGTGACGATGCTGCCGGAACCACCGCGGAGGGGCTACGTGGTGGAGGCGGCCGCGGCGTGGCGGCTAGGGTTTTGGGGGCCGCCACGGGGCTGCGTGGTGGAGGCGGCCGCGGAGGGGCTGCGTGGTGGAGGCGGCCGCGGCGTCGTGGCGGCTAGGGTTTCGGGGGCGGCTGCGACGGGCCTTTTTTTTTTGTTTTTAGCGGTGGAAATTACACTTTGTAGCGGTGGCCGGTGGCAGTATCCGCCGCTACAGATTGTGTTTGTAGCGGCGGTTGCCAACGACCGCCGCTACAATTTCTGTTTGTAGCGGCGCTTGCGTAGCGGCGGTCTGCTGGAACCGCCGCTGCTGAGCTTTTTGCTCTGCCGCTGCAGTGCGCCTCTCCTGTTGTGACCCCTCCTTCGTCGTGGTCTTCGGCGGCCGCCGTGACGTACGCACGCCGCACGCTGACAAGGACCGTTGCGGCGCCGAGGCATGTGAAGGTTGGAGGAACAAAAATCTGCTGGAGATTGGATTATTATATGATGCGACTGAGCAGTACTTTATTGGTGCATGTCTAAATTAACTTCTATTATATAAAGTCACCAATGATTTTAGTACACACTGATCATTACAACACTTTTGAAATATTTGGCAACGTTGTAATTAAGGCACCGATTGACTTAATATCATCAGGAGAACATGAAGCGTCAGGTCACTATCCACTGTGTATTACAAGCGCAACAGTAAACCACAGAAGACAAACCCTAGCCGCCGCCGCCTCCCCTCCCTCCTCCCTCGCCGCCGCCGCCCGGCCCTCCCTCCTCCCTTGCCGCCACCGCCCGGCCCTCCCTCCTCCCTCGCCGCCACCGCCCGTCCCTCCCTCCTCCCACGCCCGCGCGGAGGAGGGCGCGACGGCGCGCGTCCAGCCACCACCACGACGGCGCGTGGAGGAGGATGCGACGGCGCGCGTCCGACCACCACCGCGTCGGCGCGCGGAGGGCGCTACGGCGCGCGTCCGGCCCGCCTCCTCAACGGTGTAGCGGGGAACCTGGCGAGAAGGCAGGATCCAGAGGTCGTCGGGGAGCTCGTCTTGGTGGCGCGCTCGACGCCTTCATCGACGGCGAGGCGGCTTCGTGCTCCCTCCTCGGCCTCGGCGGCTCCATGCTCCGCTCATCGCCCTCGGTGGCTCCATGCTCCCTCCTCCCTCCTCGGTGCGGACGCGTCCAGATCTGGACCCAGGAGAGCGAGCGGCGGAGCGGCAAGCCTCCACGGCCCACGGCGGCACGGCTCCGTGCTCCCTCCTCGGCCTCAGCGGCTCCGTGCTCCACTCTTCGCCCTCATCAGTTCCGTGCTCCCTCCTCGGCGCGGGCGCGTCCGGGTCTAGACGCGGGAGAGCAAGCGGCAAGGCTCCAGGGCCTGCAGCGGCGCGGCTCTGCTCCGCGGCGGCCAGACCTCGTCGGTGACTGCGTCCACGGTGTCCATGTCACGGCGGCGGCGCGACAGGGTCCTGCACGGCGTGGTGCCGCGATGATTCAACGGGGCGAGGTGAGTTGCCGCCGTCGCCGGATCCCCTCCCCCCGCCCCTCCCGTCGCCACCGCCTCGTCCCCTCCCCGCGACCTTCCGCTACCTCCTCCCCTCGCCTCGCCACCGGAGGGAAGTATGGTGGCGGCCGTGGTGGTGCAGGACAAGGCCGCGGCCGAGCAAAGAGGCGGGCTGGAGGCGGCGCATTGCGGCAGAGGCGCGATGGTGCGCCTCCTCTGCTTCCACCACTCCGGCGGCCACCTCCACGTCAAAACGACTTCCTCCATGGCCTGATGCCATCCCCTACCTCACGAGCGCCATCATCCTCGCGGGATCTGCACCATCTCTGCCAACCCCTACTTCGCGTGAGCCGCCATCCCCGCATGTTTTGTGGGGACGTGATCTCGGCCATCCTCTTACTCACTCCTCTCTCTCTTCCTTTCAGGGCTCGGATCTGATTCAGTGACGGCTCCTCGACTTAGATTCGGCACAGCGGCGATGGCCAGAACGGTGTGGCCAGCTGCTACAGGGCGGGCAAGCTCCTCCATGGACCACGACGCTCGAGGGACGGCAACGTCGGGCGGTGCGGCCATGAATGGGCTCGGCATGGTGATTTGTTCTTCTCGGGTCGTGGTTGCAACGGGCTTGGCATGTCTTTAAGATCTCCGGTCATGGTCGTGGTCGCAGTGGGCTCGGCATGGGTGATTCAGCATGGCTTGAAGATCTTCGGTCGTGGTTGTGGTCATGGTCGTTTACAGGTCGTGGTCGTGGTCGTTTTCATGGGTGATTTGGCATGGCTTCAAGATCTTTGGTCGGTCGTAGTGTTGTGGTGGTCGTTTACAGGTCGTTGGTGATTTGTTCTTTCCTGGAAAAACACAGTCTTGTTGGTCGCATCGGTGTGAGATGGAGCAGATTTGTTCACCTTCCTAAGCATTCTATGTTGTATTGAACAAAGCTCTGGTGAACATGTATAACAAACGTGTATCCATCGAAGAGGCAACCAAAGCCTTTGTGAAGATGCCAGTATGGAGTCTTGTCTCACAGACATCTATGATCTCATGGTACTCTCAGCGGCCTCAAAAGGCAATACAACTCTTTCAAGACATGAGGTTTGTGTGTTGCGGTGATCGTTTAGGTCGTCAAAGGGATGATGAGAAGAAGAAGAAGAAAGCCAGCAATGGGAATGTAGACCAAGGATGAACGAATGGAGGCACACATCTACAAACTTGTCGAGGGAGACACCTACAAAATGGTCGTGGTCGTTTGGTTTCTTGGTGATGGCTGTGGTCGTTGTCGTTTGGTCGTGGTCGCCGTCGCCTGAACACGGAAATCGTGGTCGTCGTCGCTTGGTTGTGGTCGTGGTCACCGCCACCTGGACGCAGAACTCGTGGTCTTCGACACTTGGTCGTGGTCATTGTCGGTTGGTCATGTTTGTTGTCACTTGGTCGTGGTCACTGCCGTTTGGACTTGGAACTCGTGGTCATCGTCGCTTGTTTGTGGTCGCTGCCTGGCACGAAACTTGTGATGGTCGTCGTTTGGTCGTGGTCATTGCTGGAATCGCCTCGGCCATTCCTCCCTCTCCTCTCCCTTCGCTCTCCTCTTGGTCGTGATGCCGAGAATCCCCCCCCCCCCCCTCCCTTCACTCCCCTCTGTGGTTTGTTGATTTATGTGTTAGCAATGGACTCTTCTAATCATTGTTGCTCTAAGTAACGAGCGGTGGGGGTGATCAAGGGGTCTCCGTTGAGGATTCTTACTACCTGAAGTCGTGACTTATAAAGAACGTGGTTTGGGTTTTTCACTTGCTGAATACCCTTTTGGAGGAATACTTGAGTTTCATGGCTGCTTAGGCGAGCCTTATCACAAGCAAGGAATATTTTGATCTGGAGGCCATGGTCGTGCAGAAGGGTGCCGGAGGTTCTTCACCTAGGTTCCCACTATCTGTCAGCTTGGTTGCGTGATGGCACTACAACAATTTTGACTTTCCATGACGATGCATTTTTGTCACAAAAGGTCCAAAATTTGTCACAAACAACCTTCTATGACGCAACGGTAACGAAAATCGCTTCGTCACAGAAGGTGCGTAGCTGATTACCTTCTGTGACGTTTTCGTTGTTTTCGTCATAAATTTGTGACATTTCACAGAAACGTCATAAACATTTATGACGCTCTCAAATTCGTCACAAACTGTTTATGACACTCAGAAATTCGTCACTAACTGTTGGACCGGACCTGCCTTGCTGGCCGGACATTTGGCCCATTAATGTAGCGGGCCTTTTAACTTTCGACCCATTAATATTGAAAGCCATTTTACTTTCGGCCCATTAATTCAGCAGGCCATTTTACTTTCGGCCCATTAATTCAGCAGGCCATTTTACTTTTGGCCCATTAATTCAGCAGGCCATTTTACTTTCGTCCCATTAATTCAGCAGGCCATTTTACTTTCGGCCCATTAATTCAGCAGGCCTTTTCACTTTCGGCCCATTAATTCAGCAGGCCTTTTTACTTTCGGCCCATTAATTCAGCAGGCCTTTTCACTTTCGGCCCAATAATTTCGCGGGCTATTTCACTTTCAGCCTATTAATTTCGCGGACCGTTTTACTTTCGACCCAATTAATTTCGTGGTCCATTTTACTTTCGGCCCAGTTAATTTCGCGGGCCATTTTACTTTCGGCCCAACTAATCTCGTGGACCATGTACTTTTGGCCCATTTAAATTGCAAGCCATTTTACTTTCGGCCCATCAATTTCACGGGCCCTTTTACTTTCGGCCCATTTAGTTTACTGGCCATTTTATTTTCGGCCTTTTAAATTTGCAAGCCATTTTACTTTCGGCCCAATTAATTTCGCTGGCATTTTACTTTCGGCCCAACTTATTTGCCGGACCATTTTCGTTTCGGCCCACTAGTTTCGCAGGCTTTTAAACTTTCGGCCCACAAATTTTGCAGGCTTTTAATCTTTCGGCCCACCAGGTTCACGGGCTTAATGTTTCCATTTTTTTTCCGTCCCATTTCCCACAGCCAAACCAACAGAATATACACAGCCAATCAACAGAACATACACAGAAAACCAATTTGCACAACACAATAGATAGCAGATGACATTACATGATCATCATGAACCATACACTGAACATTACAATAGACCACAGACAACAAGGTGCAACATTACTACAAACCACATATTGGTTAAGGTTAAGGTACCAGATGCAAAAGACATGACAGCCCCAAAGTCCAGCTGTGGAAACTATGCATCTCAGAACTTGTCATAAGTTAAGGAACATGACAGCCATCACAGCTCAAAATGAAGTGTCCAACTGTGGCAACCATGCATCATAAGTTAGGGCACTACCTGCTGGTTCAGCTGAACCAACCCCTTGATCAGATTCATAGTGTCCACTGATGCTTTCTTCAAGTTTTCCATATCTGCAGCCTGCTTCAGTCTTGCGGCTTCTGATTCTTCCATTTGCTTGGCCATGCGTTCCATCTGTTCTTTCATGTCTTGAACCAATTGGTTGGAGCTCTCAAGCTGACCCTCAAGCTCTTCAACTCGAGCAGCAGCAGCAGCAGCATCTTCACTTGCAATTGTCTTTTTCCCTTTCAGCTGGATCCCAATGTTGCGAAGAAAAGTAGTCTTCGGCAACACCTCAACAACAACTTCAGCAGGAGTTTTGGTTGCATTTCCGTCAGCTTCATCATCTGCAATGATGGCTTCCATAGCAGCCTAACAGCAGCAAACACGCAACAACTCAGATCAACACAGATATAAAAAGAAGTCAACATGAACTAATAGCTAACAGCAGCAAACAAGGCATTTTAGGCAACAAATCAACAATTGATAAACTTCTACCATCACCTAAACATCACAGCAACCAAATATCAATGAAAATGAGTCATGGGGTGAACTTACGACTGCATTCTTCACAGGCTCGGTGCAGCCTTTCGTGCTGCTAATGTGACAATCCTTGAAAAGGTCAACCAATGTAGGTTCCACATCTTTGTATTTCTCCATTTTCTAAGAAAACAAGGAAAAGAAATGTTAGCTCCAAATTAACCGCTGTCAACAAAAAAAAGAAATGAAGGAGACACACTTACAACAGCATGGCAATGTGCAATAAACGAACGTGATCCAGTTTTCTGCATGCATTGAACTTGCTCTCGGTTTGCTTTGTTTTTCTCACACTTCTCCTACAGAGAAATGCACATTAGAGACAAGAAGCATTGACAAAACTGGTAACACATAGAGGTGACAAGAATGATACCTTGTGCTTAGGTTCTGACCACATCGCCACTAGAGCCTGCCAGTCCTCATCTAGCATGTTTGGCACCGGAGCTTTGGTGGGAACTTGGTTTGCTGGGTATTTGTCAAAGTATTCCTTCTTCAGCCGATACCTCAGCTGCCGCTGGCCACCCTTGAGAAGGTCAGTGCAAGCTTCTATGACTGCCTTCTCCTTGATGTCGACAGCAAATGCACCCTACAAAAGAAGACATTGGAAAATTAGGCAATCGCCTACGAAGGAGAGAATACAAAATTTGTACAGTTGTCAGGTTTTTAGGAAGCTTACAGCAACTTTCCCCATGTAGTTCTCCAGATGTTTTTCATCCTTCATGTAATGCTTCCAATGAGGAAGAACAGGGATGTGCTGCCTTAGTATGATCCCACCCTCAGATGCAAACTTTGCAGCTTGCATGGGTGCCTCAGGACGCCTCTTGCCATCAGAAATGTGCAAGGGAATCTTGACACAAAGCCCTTTGGTCATCTTGTCCAGTCCCTTCCCCATACTGACCCCCCTACAGTGAGCAACCACCATAGCATCTGGTTCACCTAAACAATAATGAGACACAATAAGCACCAAACAGAAGGGGGACAAACAAACTATTGTACATGAGCATCGCCAAACAATAACTTGCCTTCATTTGAAACATTGATGTCAGATTCAGCATCTTCTTCTTGGTTGCAAGTTGCTTCAGCCTCTGTTAAAGAGAGCTCCCTTGTCTTCTGCCGAGTCCTTCTAACTGGCTGCTGCAGCTCTTGTTCAATAGGTGCCTGCACTCTTTTACTGGTGCCACCTTTCATTGTGGCTGGTGATGCTGTGGTGAGCTGCATGATGGCCATATGTAAATAATGTTAGATGAGATACATCCATGTCAACATCATACAACATTGTGCACTAATGAGTGAATACAACATAAAGTTCTAGATACCGTGGCAGGAGCATCCAGATCAAAGCCGTCGTCCTCAGCAGTGGCTTTCCTTTTGGGTCTTCTGGCAACTGAACGATTCAACAGCTCTTTGGCTCTGCCGACACCAAGGCGTGCTAATGCCTGGCTGTTACGCAAAATGTTCTGGTCTCTCTGGAGCAGATATGGATTCACCTCTGTAGCTGCGCACAAAAAAGAACATGAACCATAAGCTTGGATGATATAAGCCAGCAAATGCAAGTTTGATGGATGTAAATGGCAATTAACAATCACTGGAATCTACAAGTGTTAAACTTAACTGCCAATGTTATCAAGTAGGAAATGCAAATGCGGTATGATGAGTGTTTTACATTGCTATTGCAGTCAGGTGTGCATTAGTAACTTAATTGGCAATTAAGAATCAATTCATCTAACACAGCAGTGACAGATTCACAAAGGAGCAAAGCACCACCGCAGCAGTAACAGATACACAGAGCAAACATGCTACACTAGGACCTTAAACTAAAACGAAAGGGAACCATTCGATCCATTTGGACCCATTTGAAGGTGCGTTTCCTATCGGACAACCTATCCAGAGGAGGATATGATCCACTTGAAGCATGGAGAAATATGAATGAAGGAGGACCTGCTGCGGTTTGCTGTCCCGCCTTCTGACCAGGACCCTTCTGACCGGGAGCCTTCTGACCAGGAGCCATCTCGAAGGGAGTCGTCGGCGACCGAGGGATCCGACTTAGGTGAGGGAGGGATCCGACAAGGTCGACGAAGAGGAAGCAGGCGGTCGTCGTCGAGGAAGAGGAGGCAGGCGGTCGTCGTCGAGGAAGAGGAGGCAGGCGGTCGTCGTCGAGGAAGAGGAAGCAGGCGGTCGTCGTCGAGGAAGAGGAAGTAGGCGGTCCAAGGCTCCGGGAGTCGTCGGTGACGGAGGGATCTGATGAAGCAGGCGTCGTCGAGGGAGAGGAAGCGGGCGTCAGTGGAGATGAAGGCGGCGGATGCGGTGTGGAGGTCGCGGCAGCGGTGGAAATGAAGGCGGCAGATGAGGGGTGGAGGTCGCGGCTGCGGTGGAGAAGATGGTGGCGGCTGCGGTGTGGACGCCGCGGCGGCAGCTAGGGTTTGACATGGACTCGACGCAATCGAGCACGCTTATATAGCGATCCGGAGCTGGGCCGTGGGAGCTGGGCCGTAGGAGCTGGGCCGCGGGAGCTGGGCCAAAAAATTTCAGGACGCCAGGATTCATTTGACAGTATGGCAATGGCAATATTTTGTCCAAATTTGAGATCTGAATTCTGGTTTTATTTTCTAACTCCTTAACAAATTCGAATTTTGAACTGAAACTAGTTCACAGGCTCCTTAAAAAATACAACGACTAGGTCTGTATTTTTTTGCAAAATATTTAAAATTTTCAAAAAAAAAATTGATTCCCTAGAGGAGGTCGTTTAGCTCACCCCAAGCAAACCTACCCCAAGAGTCAACAGGCCGGGTCCACTACCTTTTCCTTGACCAGGAAGGATGGCCAAGAAGTCCACCTGGCCGGGCCCGCCACTATCTCTTCACTTCACTCACATGCAGCCAAAAGTAGCAAACCTGGACAACATGCAACTCTCCCATATCAAGCTCCTGCTGCTGGTACTTGTAGGGCACTGGAGCTCCTCCGTGACCCCTCAGCTTCCCACATCCCTGTTGCACAGGCAATCAGAAGCTTCAGCTCACTCACACTTCACAGCCACTGATAGCTCCTCCTTCCCTTCACCACCAACCCACTACAAGGAAAAACCCCCAATGGCACAACTCCCAAGGCTCTGCAAGCCTGCAGTTCCTCTGCCATGAACACTCAAGTGAGCAAGACAATGGAGTCTGGAAAACACATTTACTCCTCAACCAGGCTCAACTATAAGAATTGGGCGACCTCTCCTCCCAAATCCACACTCCCAATCCATCCCCATTGCTCTGCTCTCTCCCAAAAGCCCGCCGCTCGCTCTCCTCTGCAGATCTTCGTAGGTGGTCGCCGCGCAGCTCCTCCGCGGCACCTCGCCGGCGAAGATGGACGTCGTCGCCCTCGCCACGTCACCTGGCGCGGCTCCTCCGCGCGATGCCTCCTCGCGCCGTCTCCGCGCCGCCTCTGCATCCCGTCACCGTCGACGGCTACCACGCGCCTCTTCATCCCGGCGACGACGGCTACCGCGCGCCGTCACCAGGTGACGGCTCCCGCGCAGAACAAGTCGACTTCGACGACGGCGGCGGCGATGACGACTTCGAGTTGGGGCTTCAAGACGGCAGCCTCGAGTTGACGCAGACGCAGGGCGCCGGCGTCGTGCAGCTCATCGGGAGGGTGGAGGTCCGGCACCTTCTGAGCTCCCCGCTTCGCGCTGTCTTCGCCATCGCCTCGGCCACCGTCTGCGCGCTGGTTTGGCGGCCCGTGGTGGAGCCGCTGCTCAGGCGCATCAACGCCATCCTGCTGCCGGAGCCGGACCTCCCAGTCACGGAGGCCGACCGCACCTGGCGGCACTCGCGCTGGGCGAGGTGGGTGCGCGTCAAGGCACGACGTACCCTGCGCGGGATCACCTCACCCCAGAGCTGCGCGTTCTTTGTGATGTCGTGCTTCTTCCACGAGCTGCAGCCAGAGATCCACCCGAGGATCCCAGTGTCCGCCGTCTTGAGCGGCTTCGAGGCGGCGGCGAGCTGGATTAGCCGCCGTTTCCATGGATTCTGGAGCAGCTAGATGTCCGCGCGCGGTGGGAGGGCTCGTCGCACCAGAAACTTTGGTGCTTTTGGTATATATAATTGGTATATAAATAGCTAGTTGGTATATATGGATATAACTATAGCTAGGAAGAAGTGGGCATGCAAGTAGATGCTTTTGGAGATGCTTTTGTGGCAATTGGGAAGATGTGGATTTGGATGCTATTTCAGGTAGAAGTTTGAAGTGTTAGTGTCAAATTAAGCTAATGTGAACTTGCTATATATATATAGGAAGAAGTTTGCTACTTGTACCTAAGATTAATATATATATGCTGCATGTGAACTAATGAAGTTCGTTTGTGACAAGTTAACATTTTGTACTGTTAAAATTCAGTCCAATTCGTTGATTTCAACGTCCAATTGTTCATTTCATTTCACCTGATCACTTCGAAGTACACATGGACGTGAACACAATATATTAACTCGCGCTCTCGGCGCGGACACTACAAACTCCACGCGAACGCGAACTCTACGTACCACGAGCATGGCGCGGCGCCTTGAGCTATGCCCAGCCCTGCGCCACGGCGAAGCAGTGGTGGTCCATGGCATTTTCGTTGAGGTTGCTGTTCGGGAGCTCCTTGCCCTGCGCCACGATCTCGACGACGTGGTCCTTCAGCTTCTCTTGCTCCATGTACTTCACCTCCGGGCAGAAGGGGCACGGGTACCAAATTATGCCCGCCTAGGTCGACTTGGACCTGAGCTGGTACTTGGGGTTGTGCCTCAACCCCTCCTCGTCCGATGAGGTCAAGTAGAAGTCTTCGTCGTCCTCGTCGTCGTCCATGGGCTCCTCCTCCTCCTGCTGCTCCCGCATTGTAGCCCATGGCGACGCCAGCCGCGCCGGGCGTTCCTCCTCCTGCGGCTGGTTTGGCCAAGGCGCCCATGGCGACGCCGGGCGCGCCGGCCGTTCCTCCTCCTGCGGCTGGTTCGGCCAAGGCGCCCATGGCGACGCCGGGCGCGCCAGGCGTGCCTCGCGACGGCGCGCGCACCTTGAGCGCCGACGGCGGCTCCTTCGGCGGCGGTGAGCCTGCAAACAATCCCCCCAAAAACAAATCAAAAACCCAAATCAAATTCGGCCAGATCGAATCCCACAAGAATGAATCCACGAAACAAAATTAAGTAGGGGATGGAACACGTACCGACGACGAGCTTTCACCGAGAGCCGGCGGCGGAGCGGGGACACCTTGGCCGCGCCTGAAGGAGCCGCCGCCGCCCGCGCCTCCAGTGGAGCCGCCGAGGACGATGCCGCGCCTGGAGGAGCCGCCGCCGGTAACGCCTGGACGGTCCATCGATGCGCCTGGTCGACGGAGAAGATGAGTCGCCGAGCTCGCTTGAAGAAGACGGGATGGGAGATGGAGAGCGGTGTACTGTAGCTTGGGGGGAGAGTGAGGGTGCTCGTTTTATATCGTCTGGATCAGGACGACAAGAAGTGGAGAAGGCGGAAGTCGAGAAGGTGCGTCCGCGAAACGACTCACTTTCAATGGCACGCAGGCCCAGGCGGAAGTGGAGAAGGCGCGTCCGCGAAACGACTCAATTTCAATGACACGCGGGCCCAGGCGGAAGTGGAGAAGCCACGTCCGCGAAACGCCCGGTTCGACCACAGGCCTTCTCCAGAAGGTTCCGACTGGACGGGTGTCAGCTTCTGCGATCTGCAGACGTGCGTGGACCAGCTGAAGATTCACCTACACTCCATGACGGGTGGGACCCAGACACGTGCGGCCCCACAAATCAAGTGAGAGTATCCGGCAGGCAGGTAAGTATTTACACTGTTTTCAATAAATCGTATCTTGTACATACCAAAAAAGTTTTCAAAAATTGGACCAAATTTTGTGTGAATTTGTAACGACCTGATACACATACTTATCAAATTGCACCCTGATTTTCAATAAACTTCGCGAGTTATAAACAAAATAAGAAATGAGTGGTTTTTGCAATTGTTTTATCGAATTTTATCTCACAACATATAACAAATTTTGATACCAAATTTGGTTTGTGACGGTTCCATGTCAATACGAACCCATGAGATTTTTGGTAATTTTTTTTTGAAACAAACTCCACTAAAGTGTGTTCAAAATGGACTAAGTCCTCACATACCAAATGGAAGTTTCACTCCAATCCAAGGAGAAGTGAACAATTTCCAAAATGCAAGTTTCCAAAAATTAGAAACATAATTTATGTGTGTGATGGTTGAAAATATGTCCATCTCTGAGAAATTCCATGTGAAAAACAATTTTCTATCGAGATTTACAAAAATGACAAATTTGAGTTAAAAATGGCAAAAGTTTAATGACCGTTTCAGTACATTTAATTGATATAAACCGATGATCATGTGCAAGAAATGGATAGAACCTTTTTTTATAAACAATATGGAAAAAAAATGAGGCCATTTGGATCTTTTATGCCCAAAATATACAAGTTTAAAATTTTAACTATGAATTGAAATGAAAAAACGACCCCTGGAACAAGAACTGTGGAAGAACAGCGCCACGCCAGCAATTGCGCGGTCCCGTGTGTGACGTGGCTGGACCTAGTGAAGGCGCCTCACGGTTTTACGCTTTCGGGCGCTGCGGGGAACAAAATTGGGCCGGTAACTGGAGGAGAATCGGCCCAGTTCTTTCGGCCTTGTTTGATTCAAGGCTAATTTCGGCCCGTTGCACACCCGCGGGAGCGGCCGGAAACGTAAACGAGAGAGGCGCCTTCACATTGCGCGCGCGCGTGGCCGCGCTGCTCTTTAGTCCCACATCGGCTGCCCAGCGCGCGCCGCACCTACTTATAAACGAAGGGGACCTAGCCGTCTCGAATTCACTTGTTCTGTTCCCAGTCTCTTGCTTAACCTGTGCCTCTGTCCCGCCGATACTCTGTGCGGGCCGTCCTATGCCGCACCCTCAGCTCGGCCCGTGGTACGGCCTGTGGGCTGCTTGAAGTGTCGGTGCTGATCGGCTTGTCTGATCGATTCCGCACTCGCAGCCTGGGCTTCCAGTGGTGCTGGTGATGGGCGGTCCGCACAAAACAAATTTTTTTCAACTTTTTTCTGGTGACACACAGATAATAGTAACACACTTCATGCAGAACAGAAAAATCTGGACAACATATACATCGACAACACAAAACAATCTGGACAGGAGGTACTGAACCACAAATATTTGGCTGTACTCAACCACAATCAGTACATTCAAATGCAAGTTTAGAACATTTAAATGCAGCAACATACAATCTGAACATACAACTATGCAAGGTCAGACCAAAGCTAATCGCTGTCATCATCATCACAACCAGGGATTGCCGAGTTTTCCTCATCACTAATGTATTGATGCATAGTTTCGTCGTCTTCATCGCTCGATGAGTCACCTTCCTCCATTTCCTCTTCTCTTTGTCGACGCATTTCATCAACAACACTAGCTTCAACATTAGTACAATCTTCGTCATTTGGTCCCTCATTACTCTCCAAATTTTCTTGATTGACATTGACATGAAAATCCTCACAAACATCATCTTGGTATGACAGCCCCATGCCACTCGGTCTTTCCTCGAGCTCATTTTCAGCAACACTCCACACGTGTCTATGTGTGAATTTTTGAACAAGCCTCCAACTATCACTAGACTGGTTGTCTTTCAAGTAAAATACATTTGTTGCTTGTGTTGATAGAATGAAAGGATCATTCTTGTACCATAAGCTGCCCCGGTGGATGCTCTTGAAAAATCCATCATTTTTTACTCTCCCCTTCCTCCCATTAGTATCAAACCAGTCACATCGAAACAAAACCACTGTCCGGCGACCACTCAAATCTGAGTTATACTGCAGTTGAATAATTTCCTTCAAGGAACCATAAAATTCAATTTCTTCTCCATTATGGGTACCCTGAACCATGACTCCACTGTTTTGTGTGCTTCTTTTTTACTCACGGTCAACAGTGTGGTACCGAACTCCATTCATGATACACGCTGACCATAGGCGAACTCGCAGATCCGGTTCACTTGACAATGCATATAACTCATCACTCACATCCTCTCCCTCCACATATCGTAGCTTTGCAATCTGCATAGGTAAACATAGCGTACACAATCAAAATCGCAGAATTGATAATATGCTATACGAGCAACTAAGCATAGACCAAGAACTCACATGGTTCTTAAACCAAGATGAAAATTTGTCCTCGAGGGCTTTCTCAACATCATGAGTTCCTTCATTCATTAGCTCAGCCCTGCAACTCCTGCGAACAATAGTGCACAAGGGATTAGCATGGGCTATAAAGATTGATATGTAGATGCATAACAAATCAAAAGTGTACAAGGGATGACATACTCTATATATGGCTCAACCTCTGGACAATTGTTCAGCACATACCAAACCATCTTTTTATGATCATGCTCAAGGTATGTAACGATGCTCCAAGTAACTCAACTCCATGTTGGAAAACAGAAAGGTCACCTTCTCTCAAATCAACACGCTCTCTATTCCTGCCCTCTCGATTGAATCGCGTGTCAACATCATCAAGGTACCTTGAGCAAAAAGTCAAGCACTCAGCCGCAACATACGCTTCTGCAATGGATCCTTCAGGCCTTGCCTTGTTCCTCACAAAGCGTTTCAATGTACACAACCTTCTTTCCACTGGGTACATCCACCCATATTGTACCGGACCTCTAAGTATTGCCTCATCAACTAAATGGACAGCCACATGCAAGTTGATGTCAAATAAACGAGGAGGAAATATCATCTCAAGCTTGCACAGAATAATCGGGATTTTAGCTTTCATTTCAAGCAAGACATCCAACTTCAGAGTTTTGGAACAAAGCTGCTGAAAGAAGTTACCTAACTCAGCAAGTGCTTCATATATGTCCTTACGCATGATCCCTCGAACACCAGCAGCCAGAATCCTTTGCAGTAGGATTTGGCAATCATGGGTTTTCAGCCCCTGGAGGTTGCATCCATCAGCATTAAGGCATGTTGTCAAGTTAGAGGCATATCCATCAGGGAATTTTACACTTCTTATAAACTCAACAAAAGCATCCTTCTGAGCTTTGGTCATTGTATAGAAGGCATGTGGAACAGTGTATGAATCTCCATCACGCTGCAAGTGTAAAAATCTTCTTATTCCCATGTCTTCCAAATCAAGCCTAGCAGTGATGGTATCCTTTGACTTCCCAGCAACACCAAAAAATGTGGCAAGAAAGTAGTCACATATATTTTTCTCCACGTGCATTACATCAATGTTATGCCTCAGCTTCAAAATTGACCAGTACGGCAAATCCCACAAGATTGACCGCCGCTTCCAACACTGTCCATCTGCTGCCCGCTTCCTCTTTTTGCTTTGAGGATGCTTCCCTAGCCTCACATCCTTTACCCTCTCCAGCTGCTCCATGATCTCATCTACACTAAATTCCTCTGGCCTATCACGTATTTCAACTTTTCCATTAAAATCTTTCTTATTTTTCCTCCAGCGATGGTCCCTTGGAAGGAAACGCCGATGACCCATATAACATATCTTATTCCTTATTCTTTCGGAGCATGGATCTTTATCGCAATGCACACATGCATAGTAACCTTTTGTTACTTGCCCTGACACAGTGCTCATAGCTGGTCCATCATGAATGCACCACAGAACAGCAGCATGTAGATCAAAATGTGTACAGCTTGCTGCATCATAGGTACGGACCCCACTCCATAACTCTAGCAACTCCTCAATGAGTGGCTCCAGAAAGACATCAAAATCCTTGTTAGGGCATTGGTTGGGGCCAGGGATGAGTAGAGCCATCACGAGGTTGGATTGTTCCATAAATACCCATGGAGGGAAATTAAAAGCCATAACAAACACTGGCCACATGCTGTACGAGGAGCTCATGTTGCCATGTGGGTTGAAACCATCTGTAGCTAGGCCAAGTCGGATGTTCCTTGGATCACCTGCAAACCACTCAAATGTTCTATCAAAATGTTGCCATGCCTCCCCATCAGCTGGGTGGCTGAGCTCATTCCACACCGACAGCCTCTTCACTTTGTGCCATTGAGCCTCCTCTGCTGTTTTCTTACAGCCAAATATTCTCTTCAGCCTTGGAATCAATGGGAAGTGCCGTAAGACCTTCTCAGGTTGCTTTCTTCCAACTGGATCTTTCCACCTCGATGCACCACATACTGGGCATTCATTGTGCTTTTCATACTCCTTTCGGAACAAAACACAATTATTAGGACAGACATGGATGGAATCATAACCAAGTCCCAATGCACGAATAAATTTCTTTGCTTCATGGTAAGATGCAGGCAGGGAGCAATGAGGGAACGCTGACGATAACAACTTCAGTAATGCTGTGAATGACACATTGCTAATCCGATAAAATGACTTGATATGAAGCAACTTCACAACAAAAGAGAATCTTGAATAAGATTCACATCCCGGATAAAGATCTTTCTTCATCTCTTCCAAAAGAGCTGCAAATAAAGACTGCCCTCTCTCTTCACCATGAGTTTCAGATTCATCTTGAGTTTGAGCCGTGTACAAGTCACTTATCATTTCAGGCAGTCTGTCATCAGGGCCATGTTGACGGTCCTTACGACCCATTTTTACCGTCAACTTTATGCACCTTTTTGAACCTAACACCATCACCAAGCGTAGACATAGGGTTTATTTCTAACAAATTCCACTAGTCTTGGTGAATTATGAAGTACAGGTGCAATCCATACAAAAACAGGGGAAAACATGCACTAAACGTGGACTTTGCAATCGACGGATTTTCCCCGGACTGAAGAACTTAGTTCAAAAGCCCAAAACCACAGAATCAGGCTTCAAGACCAACCAATGCACGTGGATTGGGCGCACACATAGCCAGAGGAAAGATCCAGAGAAGGCCCAGGACCAGAGGGGCCCAGGCCAGGTCGGCCGACCCCCTCTGGCCAGGTCGGCCGACCTGCCAGGGAGGCCCCCCTGGCCCACCTTTCTATGGCGGTTTATCACCGACTTCTGGAGGTCGGTTCCCCCTGCATTAAATGTCACCGACCTCGGGAACCGCCTCAAAGTTGCCGACCTTCCAAGGCTATAAATAAAGGGGCACCCCTCCCTCTCAACACACACCACAAGACGCAAGACTCTCCAATAGAGCTCCACTCCAATCCTTAGGCTGAGAGCCTTTTGTACACTAGTAGAATAGGAGAGAGGGCAAGGGAGAGAAAGGAATACTCCTTCCACTTTGGTGGAGGTTTAGTTCTATTTCTTTACCTTGGCGTGTAAACACTCTTTGTGATTTATACGTGGTGATTGTTTATCTAGCGAGCATTATTACTTTACTAGGCGTAATTCCTGTTATACTTGTTTACGGGATCATCGCTCCGCAAGGGGTGCTCTAGCCTTCTAAATTCAGCTTGGGCCGAGGTTAGAGTAGTAATCAACGGCATAGACGTGGTGTCTAGGCTAGAGGTTACCTTTGTTTGCTGTGTGCTCCACGGTTTGTAGAGGTAGGCGGCAGGAAGTGACAGCCCTGTCCGTCCAAAGGAACCCTCCACGTTCGGGTACATAGTAGAGCTACAGGTCGGAGTGGCTTGGCAGACCAGGCCTAAGCCGGCGCCCGAAGTAGACAAGTAGAGCTTGAGTTCGTCTATCCTCTAGGATAAGCTGGATATAATCACCCTCTCGATCCTAGTTTGCTAGTTGTCTTGGTTGTCCTTGGGTAGAACTTGCCCTGCGGTAGAATAACTCCGTTCCTTGGGGAAAACAAATACGATACCTTGGAATACTCCCGGGTGAAGTGCTACAACGGTATTCCGTGCGCTTGCGGATTTATCTGTGACGTAAGAAATACCAACAAGCATTTCTGGCGCCGTTGCCGGGGAACGGTTGATATCTCTATTGCAAATTAAGTTTGCCCTCGTAATCTATCTTACTTACCGTTCTGTTTTTATTTCCCTTAAATTCAAAAACTCACAAAAACATTTCATGGAGTCACAACCCACCATCCAATCTTTTTCCACTCCACGGGGCGAGCTCTTAGAGCCACCATCATCATCACAACCCATTTCTTCATTTGGCTATGAGTTTTCCCCCTAATTTACATTTCGATGATAAGAGGTTTATCCTTTTCGGGTTTTAAACATGAAAATCCTTATGAACACTTGCGAGAGTTTGAGCATTTGTGTTCATGCCGATCGATCCATGGCATGACACAAGAAACGTTGAAGTGGAAATTGTTTCCCTTCTCTCTCAATGAGAGGGCGAAGCAATGGTACACTTACACCGCTAAGAGAGTGAACGGTGATTGGAAAGAATTGCGAGACAAATTTTGTCTAGCGTTCTTCCCCGTATCCCGTATCACTTCTCTACGAGCGGAAATAATTAACTTTCGTCAAGAAAAAGAGGAAACCTTGAGTGCATCATGGATTCGGTTCTGTTCATTAACAGACTCCGGACCTGAATTGTTGCTCCCCGAACCCGTTTTATTACAACATTTTTATTCGGGATTGAGCAGCGATACCGCACTTTATCTTGACACGGCCGCTGGTGGATCTTTTACTCATAAGACCATAGCAGAAGCACACGAACTTTTGGATCGCATTGTGGAAAACACTCCTTTTTCTGCTGATTTACTAGTTGAGCCGGAGTCAAAAGATGAGGAACTCGTTGTGCAAGAAACACAACAATTGGTGCCTACAATGGTAGACCCAACAATCGAGTCCCCATCTAACACAAGAACAATGATAGAGGATGATGAACCTCTTGAGTTCCCATTTGAGTTCGAGGAAGAAATTTTTGAAAATTTTGGAGACTCCTCGAACTACTCTTGGCAAAAGAGGCCAAGACTCCCTGCACCAACCCCCGAACCTTTAGAAAAAGATTTTCTTTTGAAAACCATTCGGGAGTTGACTTTGATCATAAGCGATGAATGGTTGAGAGAAAATGAGTTTTCTTCCGATACTATTCGTTTTGAACATCCTACCTCAACCATTCAAAGCTCAATTCGGGGATCAAAGGTAGATGTTCTCTATAATCCTTTAGTGGGTGCCAACATCATGTCCGAATCTTTTGCTTTAACCATGTTTGGGAACGAAGTTTGGGCACCCACTAGCAAACTCCTTAGAACCTCTCCGGGGCACTTCTTTGAGGGTTTGGGGATCATTAGAGACGTCTGCATTAAGCACGATGATGCTGAAGTATCACTGGATTTTCACGTCTTCGGGGTTTTGGATTTTGATGTTCTTGTAGGCCATCCCATAGAAAAGCTTTTCTCAAAAATATCGCCTTCTGGAACCCTTGACTTCACCCTCGGCAAGGAACCTTTTTCTATCCCTATCGTTCATACGCTGAATACTTTTGCCGAGGAGTCCCCCGAAGTAGACGATTGTATAGAGGAGGTTATGGCAGTTTTTCTTCATGAAACCCCCGAATCGTCCTTGGAAGAAGATGCTCTCAATTTTGTTTTAGAAGAAGACGATTCGGAAGAAACCTTTGAGCTGCCCGAAACCTTAGCCTCGCCGCCACCTCCCATAGAGCTCAAAGCACTCCCACCAGGCTTACGCTACGCTTTTCTTCACGGAAACCCCGAAACACCCGTCATCATAAGTGACAAGCTTTCGGAGGAAGAAACCGCTAAGCTCTTAGCCGTGTTAGAGAAACGTCGCTCCGTTCTTGGCTACTCGCTAGGAGACCTCAAGGGAATCAGCCCTGCTCTTTGCACCCATCGCATTCCCATAGATCCCGATAGCACACCTTCTAGGGAACCTCAACGGAGGTTGAACAATGCAATGAGGGAAGTCGTTAAGAAAGAGGTCTTAAAACTTTTGCATGCTGGTATTATCTATCCTGTTCCACACAGCGAGTGGGTGAGCCCAGTGCAGGTTGTGCCCAAGAAGGGAGGAATGACGGTCGTTCATAACGACAAGGACGAATTAATCCCTCAACGAACCGTCACGGGGTGGAGAATGTGCATCGATTACCGAAAACTTAACAAGGCTACAAAGAAAGATCATTTTCCACTGCCCTTCATCGATGAGATGTTGGAACGGCTGGCAAATCATTCTTTCTTTTGTTTCCTTGATGGGTATTCGGGATATCATCAAATTCCCATCCATCCCGACGATCAGAGTAAGACGACTTTTACATGCCCTTACGGAACTTATGCTTATCGTCGAATGTCTTTTGGGCTATGTAATGCGCCTGCTTCTTTTCAACGATGCATGATGTCTATCTTTTCTGACATGATCGAAGAGATTATGGAGGTTTTTATGGATGATTTCTCTGTCTATGGGAAAACCTTCGATCATTGTTTAGAAAATTTAGACAAAGTCTTGCAACGTTGTCAAGAAAAGGACTTAGTGCTCAATTGGGAGAAATGCCACTTTATGGTTAGAGAAGGCATAGTCCTTGGGCACTTGATTTCTGAAAGAGGGATAGAGGTGGACAAGGCGAAATTAGAAGTTATAGAAAAGCTTCCACCGCCCGTTAATATTAAGGGTGTTCGCAGTTTTCTTGGACATGCGGGGTTCTATCGCCGTTTTATCAAAGATTTCTCTCAAATTGCTAGACCCCTTACAAATTTGCTTGCAAAAGATGCACCCTTTAATTTCACTGATGAATGCATGAATGCTTTCAATACTCTCAAAAATGCACTCATCTCCGCTCCAATCATCCAACCCCCTGATTGGACGCTTCCGTTTGAAATTATGTGTGATGCTAGCGACTTTGCTGTGGGGGCTGTTCTTGGTCAAACTAGAGATAAGAAGCATCATGCAATTTCTTATGCTAGCAAAACTCTGTCTGGAGCTCAGTTGAATTATACTACCACTGAAAAAGAGCTCCTTGCTGTTGTTTTTGCTTTTGATAAGTTTAGATCTTACTTAGCTGGAGCAAAAGTTATCGTTTACACCGATCATGCTGCTTTGAAATTTTTGCTCTCTAAGAAAGATGCTAAACCCCGTTTGATAAGATGGATTCTTCTGCTCCAAGAGTTTGATTTAGAAATCCGTGATAAGAAAGGAGTAGAAAATTCTGTAGCGGATCATTTGTCGCGCATGCAATTCACTAACCCGCAGGAATTACCCATCAATGACTTCTTGCGCGACGACATGCTACTCCACGTCAAGGACTCACATCCGTGGTACGCCGACATTGTGAACTTCATAGTGGCGGGGTACGTACCACCGGGAGAAAACAAGAGACGACTCATCTATGAGAGTCGTCGTCACCTTTGGAGTGAGCCCTTCCTTTACCGTGTCTGCGCCGATGGACTGCTCAGAAGATGTGTGCCGACACCCGAGAGCACACAAATCATCGAGAAATGTCATTCAGCTCCATACGGGGGACACCATGGAGTGTTTCGTACTCAGGCCAAGATATGGCAAAGTGGTTTCTTTTGGCCAACAATGTACGAAGACACAAAAGAATTCGTCAGACGATGCCCACAATGTCAAAGATTTGGAGGCATCACGGCAAGGGATGCAATGCCCCTCAACTTCAATTTACAAGTCGAACTCTTCGACGTATGGGGCATCGACTTCATGGGGCCATTCCCCAAGTCACAAGACTGTGAATACATCTTGGTGGCAGTCGACTACGTGTCTAAATGGGTAGAGGCAATGCCATGCCGAGCTGCCGACTCCAAGCACGCTCGCCGGATGTTCCATGAGATTATCTTCCCAAGATTTGGAACACCGAGACTAGTGATAAGCGACGGAGGGTCTCATTTCATTGATAAGACCTTCCGAAGCTTCCTTAGAGAACTTGGAGCACGACACAACATAGCCACTCCATACCATCCTCAAACAAGTGGGCAGGCCGAGACTTCAAACAAGCAAATCAAACGGATCCTGCAAAAGACCGTGTTAGAAATGGGGAAGTCATGGAAAAGCAAGCTACCCGATGCACTATGGGCATACCGGACAGCATACAAGACACCCATAGGCATGTCACCATACCAACTCGTATATGGAAAAACATGCCATTTACCCATCGAGTTGGAACATCGAGCATATTGGGCCATTAGAAAATGGAATATGGACCTTCGAGGTGCCGGATGGAAGAGAAAAATGGAGATAGCTGAGTTGGAAGAATGGAGAGACAAAGCTTACCACAACTCAGCCATTTATAAGGAGAGAACTAAACGGTGGCACGATAAAAGAATAAGAGTAAAAGAATTCAAAGTTGGAGACAAAGTCTTGCTATTCAACTCACGAGTGAAACTATTCGGGCACGGAAAATTAAGAAGCAAATGGGACGGGCCATACACGGTTATTGAAACTTCGCCACACGGAGCAATCACACTCCAAGACGACGAAGGTAAAGTATTCAAGGTAAATGGCCAGCGTCTAAAAATTTATTTTGAGCCCGATACGAATAAAGAGTTTGATGTCATGCACTTGATTAATTTAGAATCTTTATCATGATATCCTCTGATTTATGTTATCATCCGTAGCAGCACTTTACTTTGAATAAATATAGCAAGAAATTAGCCAGAAAAAGAAGGGAACCAGAGGGGCCCACAGCAGGTCGGCCGACCCCCCTTCTTCAGGTCGGGCGACCTCTGTTGGAGCCCCAACGGTCCCATTTTTCTCTCACACTCTGCTCCAACGTTCACATACTCAAATCCCACTGATTTAGCTCTTGCTCCGCTGCGGAAAAATCAGAATTAATTCTTTCCATAGTTTTCTTTATAAATAAAGGTGATTTCCACCCTTTTTCACTTGCACCTCTCTTCCACCATTATCTTTTCGCCCAAAGAAACCTTTGCCACCACCATGGACAGCAGCATCCCAAGCTTTAACGTCCCCGCTACCACTAGTGAGCTTTGCCGCTTCTTTGACCTTGAAAACATCCTTGATCCCGTCACTCCAATCCATGAGCAAGCCATGAGCGTCAAAGAAGCACCTCTCACCATCACACCACCACCACCAGCAGCAAAAGACCCCTCTAAAAACCTTCCCGCTAGTGCACCACCACGCTACGGCAAGGGGAAAACCATCCCCAAGAAGCCAAGTCACGATGAGGCCGAAGGCTCTCTCCGTCCAGGGGAGAAGTATGTCGGCACCCTCGTCGCAAGGAATGGAGACGTGGTGCATCACCAATATGAGGGGCTCAACCTGCCTAGCCCCTCCAAGAAGGCGGGCATTCGGTTCAAGATCAAGGGAATTCGTGGTGGTGGAAAGCAGCTCCACCCACCACTCACTTCGGCGGAGAAGCGAGGCGCCCTCGAATCCATAAGCACCACTCCACCCAAGAAGGTGAAAAGGCATATCCCTCCTCCTCCCATCAAGAGGGCAGGGGGGATGTATGAGAGCGAGGAGGAAAAGACCCCGAAAAAGAGTCCCTATCAACGTCTCCTCGCTAAACATAATGATCTCCGCGACGCTCATGAACGCCTAAATGATAAAGTGGCGGAGATAAAAGACGCTCTTGCTGAAATACGAGATGCCCATGATGACCATCGCCGCAGCACCAACTCAAAGATGAAGCGTCTTTTCAAGAGCGCGGGAAAGGAAGAAAAGTTCTACGACTAAAACCTCCCGCGATCATCATTTTCCCATGGCGCATTTACTTAGTTTTATTGCATTTGCTTTCATCATTTTAATTTCCTCAAATTTGTAATGCGCCATCATATTTACTGAATTCAATCAAATTAGTGCTCCCCGGGCTTCCATACCGGTAGAGCAATTTGTGTTTCCAAATATCTTTGTCTATTTTGAAGGAAACAGGCAAAAAGGCAAGTGTGGGGGGAATACATCGCGAAAACAGAAACAAACTCGAGCAAATCACTCAGAAACATCACGGGAAGGACAACACCAACAATTATGCAAAATTTGGGCACCAGAAGGGGCCACACCAGGTCGGCCGACCCCAACTGACCAGGTCGGCCGACCCCTGGTGGGTCCCTC
Source organism: Eragrostis curvula (assembly GCA_007726485.1). Taxonomy (NCBI): domain Eukaryota; kingdom Viridiplantae; phylum Streptophyta; class Magnoliopsida; order Poales; family Poaceae; genus Eragrostis; species Eragrostis curvula. Next base: position 228,487 of record RWGY01000469.1, on the reverse strand, counting down.
TGGTCCTCTGCTTTCCCCTGCTACTTAAGTTTGTTTCCCACACTCCCTTTTCGCCTACATTATCTGTCAAGTTCTTTCTGAGACGCGAAAATTAAATAAAACTTGACCAATTAAAAACTGGGGAAAAATTTCTTTTACTTACATCCTTATGAATCCCAATGCTCTCCCTTTTTGTTCTCAACATGAACTTGCACACTTGTTATTACTCGCTTCATTACCACTTGCTTGTGAACAACCTATCCATAGGAACCCATGTTTTTCTAGATAATTGGCGAGTGTGATATGGTTCGATGAAATGATCTTTTGCTCAATCTACAAAGTCCTTGGGAATTTTATTTCAAAAAGTTAAAATAGCATGGCTCGCTGCTCCTCTCTTGGTATATGATTTCCTACCAATGCCATATGTTGATCACAATTTTCAAACTTACACACATATGCTGCTTGTGTTGCAATGAGCTTTTCCAAAATTTTGTGACCCTAATGAGATACTTGTCATGCTCTCTTGATCAAGATCACGTACACGATCCACCAAAATTGCTAAAACTCCTACACCGGGAGTTAGCACATCCACCCGTCCAAATAAAGACACTCCTCACTTTTACCCCATTTTACCTCTCTCTCTCAAAATAAACAAAAGAGGGACATGGCTCTGCAAAAGAAAAAGAAGACTCACAAAAAGATGAGCAAGAAAAAAAGAAAATGCTCATGTACAGAGCATGAAAAAGAAAAGAAAGAAAAATGTTAGCCATGTCTCGGAAATACAAAACAAAGAGAGGTAAAATCCAATAAAGGAGTCGTCACATATAAACATCCACACATCCATCCACACATGCACTTCTTGATCAAGGTTGTATGACTTGAATTCTCCGTGGATCCTTTCTTTTGGTTCAGCAATATTTGTGATACAAGTATGCCTCTCTATCCCTACCTTGAGCTCCACATACAAGCCTTAGAAGTAGGACAAAAGAGGCAAGATAATGCTTTGGTAAGAAAAATACACTTTTTGAGCGATCCGAGAGAATCAATAGAGGAGCAAGAGCTATGTTGTTTATATTTTTCAAAACTCTTTCAAAAACCCCAAGGTACTTAGTGGATGAAAGCGAGGTGATTTGAGTCATGAACCGTTCCACTTTTCAATCATCCAAGAATACATGTTAGCCACCATCATGTTCGCAGGTAAAAAGGTGTGGCTTGTAATAGCTTGTGTGCAGGTTTCATTCATCAAAGGGGATGAGTCCTCCCCAAATTCCACTCATAGCTTTACTCGAGGACGAGCAAAGAACTAAGTGTGGGGGATCTTGTTGACGGTCCTTACGACCCATTTTTACCGTCAACTTTATGCACCTTTTTGAACCTAACACCATCACCAAGCGTAGACATAGGGTTTATTTCTAACAAATTCCACTAGTCTTGGTGAATTATGAAGTACAGGTGCAATCCATACAAAAACAGGGGAAAACATGCACTAAACGTGGACTTTGCAATCGACGGATTTTCCCCGGACTGAAGAACTTAGTTCAAAAGCCCAAAACCACAGAATCAGGCTTCAAGACCAACCAATGCACGTGGATTGGACGCACACATAGCCAGAGGAAAGAGCCAGAGAAGGCCCAGGACCAGAGGGGCCCAGGCCAGGTCGGCCGACCCCCTCTGGCCAGGTCGGCCGACCTGCCAGGGAGGCCCCCCTGGCCCACCTTTCTATGGCGGTTTATCACCGACTTCTGGAGGTCGGTTCCCCCTGCATTAAATGTCACCGACCTCGGGAACCGCCTCAAAGCTTGCCGACCTTCCAAGGCTATAAATAAAGGGGCACCCCTCCCTCTCAACACACACCACAAGACGCAAGACTCTCCAATAGAGCTCCACTCCAATCCTTAGGCTGAGAGCCTTTTGTACACTAGTAGAATAGGAGAGAGGGCAAGGGAGAGAAAGGAATACTCCTTCCACTTTGGTGAAGGTTTAGCTCTATTTCTTTACCTTGGCGTGTAAACACTCTTTGTGATTTATACGTGGTGATTGTTTATCTAGCGAGCATTATTACTTTACTAGGCGTAATTCCTGTTATACTTGTTTACGGGATCATCGCTCCGCAAGGGGTGCTCTAGCCTTCTAAATTCAGCTTGGGCCGAGGTTAGAGTAGTAATCAACGGCATAGACGTGGTGTCTAGGCTAGAGGTTACCTTTGTTTGCTGTGTGCTCAACGGTTTGTAGAGGTAGGCGGCAGGAAGTGACAGCCCTGTCCGTCCAAAGGAACCCTCCACGTTCGGGTACATAGTAGAGCTACAGGTCGGAGTGGCTTGGCAGACCAGGCCTAAGCCGGCGCCCGAAGTAGACAAGTAGAGCTTGAGTTCGTCTATCCTCTAGGATAAGCTGGATATAATCACCTCTCGATCCTAGTTTGCTAGTTGTCTTGGTTGTCCTTGGGTAGAACTTGCCCTGCGGTAGAATAACTCCGTTCCTTGGGGAAAACAAATACGATACCTTGGAATACTCCCGGGTGAAGTGCTACAACGGTATTCCGTGCGCTTGCGGATTTATCTGTGACGTAAGAAATACCAACAGGCCATCTTCATCATCAGCCATTGCACCTTCTTCATCCTCAGCCATAGCACCTACTTCATCCTCAGCCATAGCACCTACTTCATCCTCAGCCATTGCAAAATCACTTTGGTTCATTTTGACTTGGGTTGGTTCTCCATGATATATCCACTTGTCGTATGTGCTAGACATGCCATGAATATACAAGTGATCCTCCACACGTGTTCTATGTCCATGAATCCGATTCAAGCACTTACGACATGGACAAAGAATTTCTTCATTCTCTTCAAACCTCTCGGCAACAAAATTCATGAACTCACTGACCCCATCGAGATGTGCCTTGCTAAAAAGCCTAGCATTAATCCAATTTCGCTGCATCCCCAAGTGAAGAAGATACTGACCACCGGCGCCGCCGCCCGAACTGAAGAAGATCCTCGGACGCCGGGGGATCCGCCCCGCAGCCGATTGAAGCTTGCCGATGCCCCCGTGTGGCGTCGGTGTCGAGGAGGAAGCTCGTCGATGGGGCGAGGCGGCCCGAGACCGCTCACCAGGGCGCCATGAACCTCGACGGCGTGCTTCATTCTGCAGGAAGAAGCTCGGCGCCTTGCACGAGGCGTAGGCCGTGGTGGCTCAGTGGGGGCGGCGGGAGCGGCAGCGGCGGTGCTTTGGAGGAGGGGCTCAGTGGCGAAGGGGCGGTGTTGTGGAGGAGGGGGCTCAGCGGCGGCGGCGCGTCTCGTCTCGCCGGCGAGATTCAGATTTGGCTCAAGTCTTGTCCGCCCCCAAGACTTGTCCGCGCCAGCTGAATCCCGATGGCGCCTCACGGTGCTTGCGCTTTCGGGCGCTGCGTGGAACAGCATCGGGCCTGGAACTGGAGGAGGATTGGTCCGGTGCTTAATGGGCCGGTTTGGGGCACGTCTGATTTCGGCCTGTTGCATCACGGCAGGAGGGCCGGAAACGTAAACGACGGAGCCGCCTTCACATCCCGCGCGCGCGTGGCCGCGCTGAAGTTTAGTCCCACATCGGGTATCCAGCGCGCGCTGCACCTACTTATAAACGAAGGGGACTCTCCTCTTGCGAACTCACTTGACACCTTGCCATCTCCCTGTTTCACCGTTGGCCTTAGCGGGCCGTCCCATGCCGCGCCCCTCAACCCGGCCTGTGTTACGGCCTCTGGGCTGCTTGTGCTGGTGCTGATCCTCGGATCGATTCCGCACTAGCAGCCTGGGTTACATGTGGTGCTGGTGACGGCGGTCCGCAAAACAATTTTTTAAACATAGATGACCATGGGTCCCACATGTCAGAGTAAATAGATGGCGCGCCTCAGCTACAGTGCCCGACTCGCAAAACAAATTTCAAAACTTTGACGGCGTTGGGTCCCACATGTCAGGCGAAGAGATGGTGTGCCCCACCTGCATTTCTCGCTGACGTGTGGGGTCGGCCTCGTCGTTCAGGCGCTGAAAGCGCCTCGCGAGTAATACGCTTCCTCCTTGCGCGCCGAGGAGGATCGGGCCGGGAAAGGGAAAGGCTTATGTGGGCTGATGATTAATGCGGCCCATTGCACCGTAGTGGCTGAGGGCAATTGCGGCCTGCTCATATATAGGCCCCTCCGTAAAGTTTAAGAGCAGCTGCCTTTTCTAGTGCTCTTGGGCTTTATCTCAAGCATGACACGTGGGTCCCACTTGACATTTTGTGGGACCAGACCACAGGTGGGCCACGTGTGCATGATCTGAAAAAATTATTTATCTAAAACTCACATTTTATCAATCAAATTTTGCTTTTTATTGAATAAAAAATATATGTAGGTCCCACTTGACATGTATTTTACAAGTGGGCCATGTAATGACAATTCATATTTGTCATAAATTTTGGTGAAAAATAGTGAAAATTTGTTAATGACGATTCATATTTGTCATAACCATTTGTGACGTTTATTATTTACCAATTATGACGTTTTTGTTCGTCATAATATGGTGATGTCTTGATTTATGACGATTTTGGGGCCAAATTTAATGACGAATCTCAGATTTCGTCATAAATCAACAGATTTACTCAAAAACGTCATAAACCCAACACACTTTATGACGAAACTGTATGTTGTTACAAGAAAAACGTCATAGAAAGTCACATGTGTTGTAGTGTGGCTACCGTTTGTCGACCGGTGTCTAAGGTAACGTAAAAAGTGCCAAACTGCTGCATCGTGGCTTTGGTACGATGCTAATTTGGGTTGCGTGGAGGCTTCGGAAAGAAAGGAACAATAGGATCCATGAATTCTGAGCACTACAGCCGGTTGCTTTGTCGGAAGAAGTCATCGATGAGGCCCCTCCCTAGACGGGTGTAGCGTTTATTTTACTGTACTTTCTTTTGGGAGCATGTTCCTACTTCTTTTTGTTTTGCACTAGTTAGGGTATTTTGCCCTCTTACTTGTACTTGTAACTCAACACTGCTTCGTGGCCGGATTTTGCCGAGTACCTTAGAGAACTTGGCTCTGACCACGTTGCGAGCTTTTCTCCTCTTCTTAATGTAATACGTGCGTTCACCAAAATAAAAAAGGTCAGGAGCCCCGTGGCCTTCATGTGGAAGAACTGATCGTCGATTGTGAACTGTGATCATGTGTGGGTATGTGCGTAGTAGAACTAGCAGCTGAAAGGAGAGACATCGGGAGAACAAAAATATCTGTAATGCTGCAACTTTATATGAAGAAATAAATGTCGCAAATCCGTGACACAAATAGAGAAACCATTCTCCGTCAAACAACGGAGCTGGACGAGTGCCTTGTGAATGGATGACTCGGCCACTAGCTACCGCATGTTCCGTTCCTTTGCTAGCTACAAAAGAAACTGTGAAGACTACATAATTTGGACCATTTTGATTGTGTGCTCCAATAATTCAGGCAATGTTTGGCATTCATCAATCCCAATCCCATATAGGTCTGACAGCCAAAAACAACGTCAAAATTTGAAGTGACTATTCATTGTTCACAAACCATTATAAGCATCCAATAAATTCATGCTAAATCAAATTATATCACTATTGGTCAATTGTTTGGCAGCGCCACCCGGGCCAATGCTATTTAAAGTCACCAGATGTCACCACCACCATTACAAAATCACTTCACCAATCTTCAAATTGCAATTCCTATATCTCTCTCCAAGGAATCACCGCAAGCCAACCATGAAATCCACCCTCGTATGTGTCCTTGTCGTCCTAGCCATTTACATTGTTATTAGGACATCTGCCACAGTGGACCCTGTAGATGCCAACGATCTGTTCATCCTGGCGCTTGGCAGGTGGGCGGTGATGGAGCACAACAAGCAGGCGAATGATAAGATCAAATTCAATAAAGTGGTTAGTGGCGATGTCGATGACGCACCGTTAGACAGGTTGTATCATCTCGTCATCGATGCAGTGAACAGCGGTGGCAAGGATGCCAGGTACAATGTAGGGTTGACAGTGAGGGATCGCTATGGCAGGCGCACCCTCTTATCCTTTAGACCGGCTAGCTGAGTGACACAATTGGGATGGTCATGTTAGTTGCAATTATTCAAATGTAATAAGTGATTATCAAGGTGCCTTTCTGATCTATAAAATAATTGTTGCAACAAATTTGGGTCTCTCGTAATCATACTTTATCCTAACCATGTGAACCATACCAGTAAATTCAGGCCAAAACACAACCATCCCCTTTTTTTTCAGTGTTTCAGTTGTTCCACTTTCTATCACTCCGCGCCCGGTACTGCATGCACCATCGCTAAGGTCCCAAACAATGCAGCCGCGTTCATTGAGCTGCTTCCTTAGTTGCGGTGGTGGCGACAAGTAGCATGGTCTCGGCAGCGCACATTGGATTAAGGGAGGCCGCTTTTCATCCACGCGGCCGGGTACAACACAGGTGCACGCTGCAGGATCTGTTCATTTCGTTCCAGCCTGCCGACGCTGATACAAGTATTGGCAGGGCTTTGCGATCTTTGCCATTGCCCAAATCCCAAGAGCTTATGTAGCAGGTCTGACCACTCCAAGTGTAGGTGCATTCAGTCACAGATCAAGAAACGACAGAGAAAAAAACTGTGTTCCGCTGGTAGCTCGCGTTGGACGCGGGCCTGGTGTACGACGCTGGCGCGCAGGACTACGTCTACTTCCTCTGCGCCAACTACACCACACGGAGCAGCTGCGCAGGTTTGCTCCTGATCTGACCACGAGCTGCACGCAGGCACACCAAGGTCCGCGCACTGATACGCCCGGAGCGGCAAGGAGCGCGTGGTCCACCGCTCGGGCTTGTCGCCGGGACATTAAAGCGTCCGGGAAGCAACAGGCCATGCCCGCCAACCCAGGCCGTTGTTCTGCAGAGCGATGCGTTTTAGAGCAGAGGAGAAGAAGATGCTCGATGACAGATCCATGCATGCGACGCCCTGTCTTGCACCGGAGCAGCGCCCAGGCCGCGCGCACGTCGCGCCCCGGCCGCGCTCAGGCCACGCGCACGCTACGCCCCAGACCTCGTGCCGCTTCCCTTCCGCACCTTGTGCTGCCTCCCTTTTGCATCTCGCATCTGATTTGTCCCAGATGAATGTCATGGAAGATTGGAAGGTGTTCGTAAGAAGCTCCAGCGTGTTTGGATTACGTCCTGACATGGTCCGGATGTTAGAAACTGTAATCACTAGGTGTAAGAGTAGCGGGTCCTAGTCTCTGTTCTAGACAAAATAGGGTGCTCGTGTGTGGATCTAGTGCTAGGGAAAAGGGAGTAGAGGTCGATACCTTCGTGTGTAGCGGCGGGAGCAGGCGCTGCCACGGCGACGACGGGCGGTGGCAGCGCGACGGTGACGGGCGTCGGTGTCGGGGTAGAAGTGCGGCCCCGGGTGAGGTTCTTGTGTCCCTCCGGGCGGTAGTGACACTGGCCCGGCACGCCGGGTCCAAGCTCCGGCCACCACGTGGTGGCGGCGGCGGTGGCGGCTTCCCGTCGCTCACTGCGCTAACCCTAGATCGGTAGGGTGTGTAGGTGGGGTGACTGGCGGCGCGGTGAACCTCGTACCGTGCGCCCCGGCCCCCACCTCTCTCTTTATACGCGCAGCGTGACAGGGGCCCACCAGCCAGGAAACGTGCTGGACGCCCCCGATCAGGGCGCGATCAAGCCCATAAGCCGTTGGGCTTTGGGGGCAAGGAGATCAATCTAACAATCTCCCCCTTGATCTCATCTTTTATCCTTTACTTTTTCTCTTTCTGTTTCACTTGTCTCGTCGTAGATTAATGCATAGAGCATGTCTCATCGTCACGGTCATATGTCGCCGATAGAATCAACAGCTACAATACACGCCTCCATTCTGAAACAGTTCTTTTTTCTTTTTGGGCCTCTTTAGTCCAGAGATCATAGGCTGTCCCTTAACCCCATGCCGGCTACGTGCTCCTTGAACACGCTGGGTGGTAAGCCTTTCGTTAGCAGATCCGCGAGCATCTTCTCTGTACGTATGTGCTCGAGACTTATGGTTTGATCTCGGACTCTATCTTTCACAACATAGAACTTTATGTCAATGTGTTTGGTAGCATCACTTAACCTATTGTTGTGAGCATACTTTACTGCAGGCTCATTGTCGCAGTACATCTTTAGTGGTCTAGAGATGTCGTCAACCGCTCTCAAATCGGGTATAAACTTCTTTAGCCAGTTCACCTGCCCTTCGGCCTCAAAACATGCAACAAACTCGGCATACATTGTGGACGCTGCAGTGACGGTTTGTTTGCGACTTTTCCATGATATGGCTCCTCCCGCGAGAGTGAACACATATCCCGACGTCGATTTTCTGTTATCTCCTGCAAAATCAGCATCTGCGTATGCCGTGATTTGCAAAGAATCTGTTCTTCTGTATGTCAATATGAGGCCTTTTGTTCCTTGCAAATAGCGCAGAACTTTCTTTACCAACTTCCAATGTTCTGGTCCTGGATTACTCTGGAATCTACCAAGCAACCCGGTAACAAAAGCAATGTCAGGGCGTGTGCACACTTGTGCATACTGTAAGCTTCCGACAGCTGAAGCATATGGTACCGATTTTATTTGATCTTTTTCATATTGATTCTTTGGACATTGAAAGTCCCCATATCTATCGCCCTTGACTATGGGAGCAGGTGAAGCACTGCATTTGTGCATATTGTATTTCTTCAGGACCTTTTCTATGTATGTCTTTTGTGATAGTCCCAATACCCCCCTTGATCTGTCTCGGTGAATTTCAATTCCTAAAACGAATTTCACTTCACCAAGATCTTTCATTTCGAATTGTGAGGACAAGAATTTCTTTGTTTCTAGTAGTAGACTGACGTCACTGCTTGCAAGCAGGATATCATCCACATACAGGATTAGGAAGATATACTTTCCATTCTTGAACTTTGCATATACGCAATCGTCCTACACATTCTGTTCAAACCCGAAACTATTAATCGTACTGTCAAACTTCAAGAACCACATTCTTGAAGCTTGCTTTAACCCACAAATCGATTTCTTTAGGCGGCATCCCATCTTTTCCTTTCCTTCCACAACAAAACCTTTTGGTTGTGCCATGTAAAATTCTTTATCTACATCCCCATTTAGGAACGCCGTCTTTACATCCATTTGATGCAATTCTAGATCAAAATGAGCCACAAGGGCCATAATGACTCTGAAGGAATCTTTACATGAGACTGGAGAAAAGGTCTCATGATAATCAATTCCCTCTTTTTGCGTATAGCCTTTTGCCACAAGTCGCGCTTTGAACTTTTCTATATTCCCTTGTGAGTCATATTTGGTTTTGTAGACCCATTTACAGCCTACTGGCTTGACTCCTTCAGGAATTTCTACTAAGTCCCAAACATCGTTGGTACTCATCGATCTCATTTCATCTTCCATGGCTGCTAACCACTTAGACGAATGCTCGCTTCTCATGGCTTCTTCAAATGAGGTAGGGTCATCCTCCATTTGATATTCTTGACAACTCTCAGTGTTATATACTTCATAATCACTGGAAATAGCCGACCTCCTTGCTCTTTGAGACCTTCTAGGGGCCTCTACATTTTGCTCATTTTCTATCGGAGGTTGTACCTCTACATCTGGAGCATTTTCTATTTGAGGTTGTAGCGGCTCCCCTTGTTCTGCAGCAATGGGCTCTATAGGATCCTGAGGGACAGGTTCCACATTTTCATTCGTTGTTGCCACAGGAGGAACCACCACAGGGGCTGACATCACAGTGTCTCGCACTGTCGGTGCAGCCACAACGGGCAGTGAGAAGAAATGTTCTTGAATCACTAGATTGGGCGCATACACCCCCTTCTCCTCAAGATCAATCTCTCGAACTGCCACGCTCCCCCGAACCATTTGTTCTTCTAGGAAGGCAGCGTGTCTTGTTTCTATAAACTTTGTATATCTATCTGGACAGTAGAATCGATATCCTTTTGACTTTTCTGGAAAACCAATAAAATGGCAAGTCTCTGTTTTGGGATCTAACTTCCCAATATTCGGGTTGAATATTTTTGCCTCAGCAGGACACCCCCAGACCCGTAGGTGTGCTAATGAGGGTACTCTTCCTGTCCACAACTCATACGGTGTTTTGGGCACCGATTTACTGGGTACTCTGTTGAGAATATGAATGGCGATTTTTAACGCCTCCATCCACAAACTCACTGGCAGTGTCGAATAACTGATCATACTGCGCACCATATCCATTAGGGTACGGTTGCGTCTTTCTGCCCCTCCATTCTGCTGAGGCTCGTCCGGCATTGAATACTGGGCTACTATGCCTTGTTCCTGTAGGAACCTTGCAAAAGGTCCTGGAACTTGGCCATATGGGGTATGCCGACCGTAGTATTCCCCTCCACGATCGGATCTTACTACTTTTATCTTTATACTGTGCTGATTTTCGACTTCAGCCTTGAATATCTTGAATTTATCTAACGCTTCTGATCTTTCTTTGATAGGATAAATATATCCATAGCGGGAATAATCATCTGTGAATGTTATGAACGAATCATAGCCATCTATGCTCTTTACTGAAAATGGACCACAGATGTCGGTGTGAATTATGTCTAAAACACCCGTGCTCCTAACAGCTCCTTTCTTTATTTTCTTTACATATTTTCCTTTTATGCAATCAATGCATTGTTCTAAGTCTGAAAATTCTAGCGCGGGAAGAATATCATGTTTAACGAGTCTTTCTATTCTCCCCCTCGAAATATGGCCCAAGCGACAATGCCACAATTTCGACGATTCATTATCTTTTCTCTTTCGTTTTCTATTATTATCTGTTGATGAGGATATGGTTGGATTCACATCACATACGGAATTCACACTTTCACGCAGCGATAACAAATAAAGATCATTTCTCTTAAAAGCAATAGTAGCAACTCTATTATTAATCTCTATTACACATCTGGAATTACCAAAATGACAATCAAATCCATCATCATCTAGACGAGACACACTTATTAAGTTTCTCTGCAAAGTCGGTACATAAAAGACATCTCTAAGAAACAAATCAAAGCCGGTGTCAAGCTCTAAGAGAAGATCTCCAACTGCTTCGACATCTGCCTCGACTCCGTTGGCGACTTTAATTTCTCTTTCGCTTCTTTGAGTGGCTCTTGTCGAACGGAATCCCTGTAAAGAGTTTGCAACATGAATAGTTGCTCCTGAGTCAATCCACCAAGTAGATTTCGAATAATCTATATACAGGGATTCATTTACAAATGAAATAATGTTCTCACCTCTCTTTTCCATGATCATCTTTAAGTACTTGGGACAATCTTTCTTGTAGTGTCCCATACCCAAGCAATGCATGCATTGGTCTTTTCCCACAGTAAATTGTCCTTCTTTAGGTCTATGCTGCTGTGAGGACAGTCCCTGGAAAGGCTGAGGACCTCTTGCCTGAAACTGCTGAGGACTTTTTGCCTGAAACTGCTGAGGACCTTTTCCCTTAAAGGAGGAGGAGGAAGGATTCCCATTCTTGTTCTTCACATAGTTAATGGAATTCGGGGGCAATCTTTCCTCTTCTTGCACACACATTGCAATGGCCTTCTCTATGTCCCATTTCTCTGGGGACATGTTGTACCCAACAATGAAGGTGTCAAAAGTCTTTGGCAATGAAGCAAAAATCAAATGGACAATGTGATCATCCTTGAAAGCAAGGTCCATTGGTTTAAGCTTATTGTTTATGCTCACCATGCGATATATGTGCTCTCTTATCCCACCACCTGTGTACCTCTCTGTTACCAGCTGTTTTATCAACTGGGTAGCATAAGTCTTTCAAGAGCCAGTATACTGTCCCTTTATCTTCTCAAGGTACTCTATGACAGTGGGACAATCTGTGATTGACCCCATAATGGAGGCCTCTATTGTGTTCTTTACCACAACCAAACATTTCTTGTTGGCTGAGAACCATCTGACATGATCAACATCATACTTGTCTTTACTTGCCTTGTAGGCAAGCTGTCTGGCTGACCAATCAGCATCTGTCTCTGTATCTCCTCTTTCTGGCTGCTCAGGAGCAGCAGGAACTGGTGAAGTGAGAATCCAGTCCATGTCATTCACGGTGAAGAACAAGTCCAGCTTCTTGTACCATTCACCGTAGTTCTCTCCTTTTAGTATCGGGATATCCTTGATAGACATGATCATGGATAACCCTCCTGAAAATAATCCAAAACAAGTGAGAACATTTAAATATGATAACATTTATGCATTAAAACTTCATCACCGTTGGGCAGAAAAAGAAATAATGCATGAAAAAACCTCTATTAAGTCATAATATTGTTATAATCAACGTTGGTCAGAAAATAACAACACTACAACTGAATCTGAAATAAATCTATGACTTGAAATTTTAAATTCTCCCGTTGGTTCGAATTTAAAAACAAGGCAACATTCAAATGAACATCTATTACCTATGCAGCGGAAACATTAATAATCTGTATCAAAAACTTAAACAGAAGCATAAACTCAACTTTTCTAGTCTCTGGAAAAATTATCTCGTTGGTTCAAATTTAAACAGAGACAAATGCTATCAAATTTCATTCAAAAAATGCTTCTGGAAAAGTTTAAACTAATTCTGGAACAATTTCTATTCTGTTTTCTGTTTTCGGCCCAAAAACCGACTAAAATGAATACAGCCCAGCCCAACAACGCGTCCCATACCTCGCGAAAGCTTCTCTGCGGCCCAGCCCAGCCGCGCGAAAATCTGAAGAAAAAAGGAAAACCAGCGCATGACCTGGCCCGCGTGAAAGCGGCGCCAAATGGGCCGGCCCAGCCCAGCGGCAGGTTGCCTCACCCCCGCTTCAATCTGAGCCGCACGTCGCGATGGACGGCCAGCATCTGTTCTGCGCGGATTAAAACCGCGGAAAAATCGGGGAAGCCGGAAACCCTAGCTCATTCTTCTTTCTCTCCCTTTCTCCTCCCCGGGCAGCGGCGATGCGCGAGCGCAAGGCGACGGCGGCGGCTTGGAGAAATGAAGAAAAGCCGGCGCCGCCGCAGCCCCCCTCGCCAGCGGCGCGTCCACCCGAGGGTGAGCGCGCCACCGTCGAGCGGCGCTGTGACGGTGCCCTTCTGTGGCGCCGTCGCGCGCTCGGACATCGGCGACCGGCGGCGATGGCATCTGGCCGCACGATGGCGGTGGTCGAACGCCGGCGAGCGGCGCTCGTCTGTTCGGTCCGCACGAGGGCGGTGGGTGGCACGACGCGAAACTGGTAAGTCTCCGCCGGCCCCCCTCTGTAGATCTAGGGTTAGGGTTAGGGTTAGGCAAAGCTTTGATTCATTGATTCAAAAACTCATCTCCTTCTAATCTCTGCGACCCGATCTAAACTACACGCTAGCCTAGGCTCTGGATACCATTGTTTGAATCTGTGATCACTAGGTGTAAGAGTAGCGGGTCCTAGTCTCTGTTCTAGACAAAATAGGGTGCTCGTGTGTGGATCTAGTGCTAGGGAAAAGGGAGTAGAGGTCGATACCTTCATGTGTAGCGGCGGGAGCAGGCGCTGCCATGGCGACGACGGGCGGTGGCAGCGCGACGGCGACGGGCGTCGGTGTCGGGGTAGAAGTGCGGCCCCGGGTGAGGTTCCTGTGTCCCTCCGGGCGGTAGCGACACTGGCCCGGCACGCCGGGTCCAAGCTCCGGCCACCACGTGGTGGCGGCGGCGGTGGCGGCTTCCCGTCGCTCACTGCGCTAACCCTAGATCGGTAGGGTGTGTAGGTGGGGTGACTGGCGGCGCGGTGAACCTCGTACCGTGCACCCCGGCCCCCACCTCTCTCTTTATACGCGCAGCGCGACAGGGGCCCACCAGCCAGGAAACGTGCTGAACGCCCCCGATCAGGGCGGGATCAAGCCCATAAGCCGTTGGGCTTTGGGGGCAAGGAGATCAATCTAACACCGGAATCATCCGAATCTAATCGCATCGTTTGGTTTGCGTCGCCGGACCATGTCGTCCGTCGTCAACCAGCTCCGCTCAGCTGTTCCCGCAAGCTATTTGTTGGGAGCCGGTTCATTCTTCCAAAAAGGTCGGACCACCCGATCCTCCTTGCACGCGTCCCCACCTCATGCCGGACGAACTGGACTCTCAAACCAAACAACCTTTGCCCAACATGAATTAAGGGGAAAATACGACATTGAGCATTTACCTAAAATTAAACAAGCAGTTAAGTGAATTCCATCAGTGTTTGTTGACCTTGTAAAGTTTTCTGGTCTTAATTTCCAGAGTTCACTGATTTTATTTATTATGTGCGTGAAATATGTAACAATTTACTTAGCCTTTCTTATATATGGATGAATATGAGAGCTTTGTTTTATAGGGTAGTAAAAACCGTATCACTATCAGTAACATGTGGCCACAATTTAAAATAGGCCAACCTTCCTACAATCGTACTTTCTGAAACCATACATGAATTGATCAAAACAGCACCATTACAAGGCTTATTACATTCAAATAATAGCAAACATCCAATGTCATTCAGTTAGCTGGTTGAAAGGCTAAGAGAGTCCGTTTGTCCGCCCAATCTCTCAAGTACACATTTGCCTCATACTTGCCATCCTTTCCATCATTGTTCGATGCGTCGATGATGAGATCATAGTTTATGCCTAACCCCAACGCATTTTGATCAGCCCTTATCACTTTGTTAAATTTAATCCCATCTTTCGCCTGCTTCACATGCTCCATCACCGCCCAATTGCCGACCTCCTGAACGAATGGATTGTTGATGTCTACAGGCCTTGCTGTAGTGGGTGTGGTAATGAGGTAAATGGCTATGGCACCAGTGACAAACAGCAGGATAGTTCTCATGGTTGGCTTGAGGAAAATTGCGATGTTCATATATATGATGAATGTTCGCTATGGTGATGGGTGTCGGACGTTTAAATAGTGTTGGCCCTGGGTTTGCTCGGCCAGAAATTGGCTGCAGATTTGGCATACATTAATACGTTGTGTATAAAAATCTTCACCTTCTATACATAACAATTGTAATTTAATACAGATTCATTGATTGACGTGATTTTCGGCATGTATTTTCTTCTACAACCAAAAATAGATAATTCTTTCTAAAAAGTAGTTATCAGACTTATACGGGATTGATGAGTCCTCATATTAAGTTAATTACTTGTATAAAAACGGAAACAGTCCATTTTATGTAGGATTGACAGTTTGTATATATATTCTAGATAGGGAAATCCAAGTTGGCACATATGCTGTTTACATTTGAAGAGGGATATTAGTCTTTGTTACTGACCGGATCATCCGTCCATGAGGTAGTGGATTCATGTCGGGCATTTGGCATTGACCCCGATCTAGCTGAGCTTCCAATTCAACCTGTATCTGATCATTCTCCCAGAAAAAAATGACTTATCTGAAACCCAAAAAATATAGGTTTGCCATTGAACGGTGTTAGTTTTGGCGCAGTCACAATCAGTTAATCTCATGTATCAGACACAGGGATGTGCAAACTCCTCCAATCCTGTGCGCCGAATCTCTGTAAAGTGCCATTGATAGCAGTGATATAATTTGTCTCGTTTGCTGTTGTGCACATGGAAATGGCACTCTGAAACTTGGATGGGGAACTCGGTTTGTCTATCCTGTCACTCCTTGCAGCTCGTTTCTCAAGTAATCCAGTCAATATTAGGTTTTGCTAATTTTCTTAGCAGCTTCAACTTGATTTTATACCCTTGATGTAACATGTATGTAGTGCAGGCATTTAGGATTTTCTTTTTAAAAAATATACACAGGCAAAAGGAAATGGTCGCTTTATGCAGATGACCTTAATGAAACTGACAACAGTAGTACATTTCAAGGCCAAAGATGCATTTGGAAGCTCGCAAGTGGTACACAGTGGCCAGTGGTTACCACATTTCCCTTATCGTTTGAGAAAGAAACCCTTGAACATGGTGTCTCAGCTAAATGCAGGTTTCATGCTGCACTGTGGATGCTATTTCTTCGACATTTAAAC
Organism: Eragrostis curvula; assembly: GCA_007726485.1. Classification (NCBI taxonomy): domain Eukaryota; kingdom Viridiplantae; phylum Streptophyta; class Magnoliopsida; order Poales; family Poaceae; genus Eragrostis; species Eragrostis curvula. The sequence continues at coordinate 212,530 of RWGY01000469.1, read as the reverse complement.
AAATTTTATTTTCGGGAAGAATTTGGAACGAAATATTCTATGCTGAATAGGAGTTTTTATTTCAGTTGGTTGAACAAGTGAATGAGCAATCTGGTCTAGAAGGCAAGATGGTCCCTGAAAGCAGTGTTTCTTTTATATTCAGAATGAAATGGCCTTGTCTCGCTTTAATTCTTCCGACTGCTACACTAGTTCATCCAGTTAAACTATCTCACGTACATAAAGGCAATGTCATCAGTTAGAGCTCTTTTCATCTATGTATCAATGACAAAAGCAGTTACCATTTGTTTCTTTAATATCAGAAATGACTAATCTGACGGTTGGCGTAATTCAACCCACGACATTGTATAGTGAAATTACAATCTTATGAAATAGGCACCTGCACATTTCCTACAAGACAAGCCATTGCACATTGCAAAAACGCAAGCAAATTTAACAGTACCTCATTGATAATGTTAATTGCTACAATAAGAGAGGACACTGAATTTTCCATGACAGAAAACAGAGGACATTGAATTTTCCATGACAGAAAACAGAGGAAAGAACAGAGCATCATGTTATTCTACTGCAAACCTCTACTGGATTCCATATTTCCATCAGTTCTTCGGACAGAACAGAGCATCATATTCTACTGCAAGTCTCCACTCGCTTCCATCAATTCTTCCACTGGAAGGCCACCGGGCTCCTGACGCGATGGGCCTCGTTGTCCCAGCTGATGCTCCCGAAGCCCCATCCGGGTCCGCCCGTCGCATTTCCTCCGGCCAAGCTCCTGAACTCGACGGTGTAGCTCTTCTTCTCGTTCGGCTTCGTGAACTCCAGTGTTGCCGGCGTGACCGTCACCTTGACACGCTCTGGCGCCACGACGGTGACGTTGTACGCCTCGGCCTTCTCCGAGACTGCGGTCACCGTGCGCGTCAGTGTGCGGACGTCTGTGCCGTTGTCGAAGGCCACCACGAACGATGGGTAGTTGAGCCCGGCGACGCCGCCGGGGAGCGTCCTGGTGCACTTGACGAAGTCCGGCGCGAACAGGCGTATCTGCTTGGCGGAGTAGTTGAGGGCGCACAGGAAGTCGACGTAGTCGCGCTCGCCGGCGTCGTACACCAGGCCCGGGTCCATGGCGAGCTGTGGGCGGACGTGCCCAGCACCGACGGCGAAAGGCGTCGCGGCCGTGGCGCCGCGGCGGCCGGCAATCACCGCGCTGTCCAGAATCCCGCGGTCGGTGTTGTCGAGAGTTCCCGCGGTCGTGATCAGCGCGGACCTTATCATCGCCGGCGTCCATTCTCCATGCTTCTTCTTGATCAGCGCCGCGGCGCCGGCGACGTGGGGGCACGCCATGGATGTGCCCGATCTGGTCTCGTACTCGCTTTGCCACGCCGCGAAGATGTTCAATCCCGGCGCGACGAGATCAGGCTTCAGGATCTCGGGGACGATCGGGTTGGGGCCCCGGGACGAGAACCACGCCACCATCGGCGCCCGGTTCTCGCCTATGGCTGTCTCGCAAGTGAAGACCATCGACGCCACAGGATAGGGAGAGGACGCGAGGTACGAGTTCACCTTCTCGCCATCCGTGTTGCTGAGAACCATCCCGGGGAAGGAGAACTCCATATGCTTGGCGTCCAACCCACCCAGGGATGATGTCCGATTGTCCACGGCGACCATCCCCGCACCACCAGCATCCCGGATCAACGTTTCAGCGCTTCCTCCGTCCGTGCACACCACGATCTTCCCCATGATTCTGTCAGGGGTCAGCTCTTCTCTTTGACGGCATGAGATGGGCACTAGTGGGGTCATGCTGCCGTTGGCCTTCCTGGTGTAGAGGGACTGTCCAGTGATGACAACACCATCGCCAAGCCTCAGCATTGCCGGGAACATCCGGTCAATGGTGGAGGCGCCCACGGTGGTCATCCACGGGGCGACATTGACGACCGAAGATGCATTTGGCCCATCATTGCCGCCCGCGAGGACGACGAAGACGCCCTTGCGCTCGGCACCGAACGCCGCGATGGCAAGGGGGTCGTCGTGGAACGGAGCCTGGTGGAAGCCGAGCGACAAGGAAATGATGTCGACGCCGTCTTTTACTGCAGCGTCAATCGCCGCGGCAACGTTGGCAGCGCCCGATGGGGCGGTGTCGTTCACCATGTACATCGCGATCCTCGCTTTGGGTGCCACGCCCCTTGCCGTGCCCCGGGCAAAGATGCCGATTCCGGCGTCGCGGACATCTGAGCCGGCGGCCGTCGACGAGACGTGCGTGCCGTGACCCAGAAAGTCCCTTGGGGAGACGAAGGCGCTCCCCATAGCCACCGCGTCAGCGTCGAAGGCCTTGGCGCCGACGATCTTGTTGCAGAGGCTTGCGTTGAAGTACATGGCGTCGACGCACCCGCCCCTCCAGCTCGGCCGCACGGGACCGAGCCCGCGGTCGTTGAAGCTCGGGCTCTCCGGCCAGATGCCGGTGTCGACGAAGCCGATGATGACGCCGTCGCCGAAGTCCGTCTCCGGCCAGACGCCGAAGTCCGTGTCAAGGCCGAGGAAGCCCGGGGACCTCGTGGTCAGGAACTTGAACTCCCGGTCATTGTGAACGCCGGTCACGCCGGGGGCGGTGGACATGCGCCGGGCCTCGTCGCCGGTGAGCTGGACGGCGAAGCCGTGCATGACGGTGTCGTATGTGTACAGGATTCGGCCGCTGGTGTTGGCCGCCGCGCGAGGTGAATGAGCGGCCACCAGGGAGTGGTACCAGTGGTCGAGGCTGGCGAAGTTGGGTGGCTTGGCGAGGTGGTTGGCATGGACGATGTAGGTGTTCGACGCGTGAGGCTTGAGCTTAGGGTGGTTCTTGTTCTTGGGGACGAGAGTGGAGTGAGTGAACTGAGTGAGGAGCAGGAACACGGCTAGGTGATGCAAGAGCCTGGCGTTCATGGCCGCCACGGCTGAAGACGGTGTGTGCTCCTGGTTAAGATGGAAGGCACGGCGGGCTTTTAAAGAGGTTTCAGCGCAGTTTCGGCCACTTCTCGCATAGTACGGCTCTCACATCTCACAAACCTGTGTGGGGGTAGGTGATGATGTATTATCACACACTATGACAATGACAGGAACGATTTGGTTAAAGTTGCCATAGGTGAGTTTATCTGTAAATTTTTAATCCCATGACAGTCATGATCCCGTTCGAAAGAAGCAGAGCCAAACTCATACAAGTAAGAAGCTAGGTGTACATCAAGCGGGCCCTGTAATCTGTTCTAGACATAGTAGGGTGTTCGGGTCTGAATCTAAGGGAAAAGGAAGAGAGGATTAGTACCTTCGTGTGACGATTGTGCAGGAGCCGCCATTGTGGCGACTGGCAGCGAGTGAGTGACGGCGGCGGGCGACGGCTTCCCGTTGGCTCAGCGTCCCCTCGGGATCGGGATAGGGTTTGTTGGTGGGTGCGGTGCTCATGGCGAACCTCGTGTCGTGAGCCGCCGGCCCCCACCTTCTTTTATATGGCGCTGGCAACAGGGGCCCACCAACCAAGGGTTCGGTTGGGCGCCTCCGATCAGGGCGCGATCAAGGGCCACTGGCCTTTGGGCCTGCGGGCTTAGAGATCAACCTAACAATCTCCCCCTTGATCTCATCTTTTATCTTTCTTTTCTGTTTCACTTGTCTCATCACAGATTTATGCATAGAGCATGTCTCATCGTCACGGTCATATCCTGCCGATAGAATCAACAGCTACAATACACGCCTCCATTCTGAAACAGTCCTTTATTCTTTATGGGCATCTTTAGTCCAGAGATCATAGGCTGTCCCTTAACCCCATGCCGGCTACGTGTTCCTTGAACACGCTGGGTGGTAAGCCTTTCGTTAGCGGATCCGCGAGCATCTTCTCTGTATGTATGTGCTCGAGACTTATGGTTTGATCTCGGACTCTATCTTTCACAACATAATACTTTATGTCAATGTGCTTGGTAGCGGCACTTGACCTGTTGTTGTGTGCATACGAGACTGCGGGTTCATTGTCGCAGTACATCTTTTGTGGTCTTGAGATGTCGTCAACCACTCTTAAACCGGGTATAAGTTTCTTTAGCCAATTCACCTGTCCTACGGCCTCGAAACAAGCAATAAACTCTGCGTGCATTGTGGACGCTGCAGTGATACTTTGCTTGCAACTTTTCCATGATATGGCCCCTCCCGCGAGAGTGAGCACATATCCCGACGTCGATTTTCTGTTATCTTCTGCAAAATCAGCATCTGCATATGCCGTGATTTGCAGAGAATCTGTTCTTCTGTATGTCAACATGAGGCCTTTTGTTCCTTGCAAATAGCGCAGAACTTTCTTTACTAACTTCCAATGTTCTGGTCCTGGATTACTCTGGAATCTACCAAGCAACCCGGTAACAAAAGCAATGTCAGGGCGTGTGCACACTTGTGCATACTGTAAGCTTCCGACAGCTGAAGCATATGGTACCGATTTCATTTGATCTTTTTCATATTGATTCTTTGGACATTGAAAGTCCCCATATCTATCGCCCTTGACTATGGGAGCAGGTGAGGCACTGCATTTGTGCATATTGTATTTCTTCAGGACCTTTTCTATGTATGTCTTTTGTGATAGTCCCAATACCCCCTTGGATCTGTCTCGGTGAATTTCAATTCCTAAAACGAATTTTGCTTCACCAAGATCTTTCATTTCGAATTGTGAGAACAAGAATCTCTTTGTTTCTAGTAGTAGACTGACGTCACTGCTTGCAAGCAGGATATCATCCACATACAGGATTAGGAAGATATACTTTCCATTCTTGAACTTTGCATAAACGCAATCGTCCTCCACATTCTGTTCAAACCCGAAACTTTTAATCGTACTGTCGAACTTCAAGAACCACATTCTTGAAGCTTGCTTTAACCCATAAATCGATTTCTTTATACGGCATCCCATCTTTTCCTTTCCTTCCACAACAAAACCTTTTGGTTGTGCCATGTAAAATTCTTTATCTACATCCCCATTTAGGAACGCCGTCTTTACATCCATTTGATGCAATTCTAGATCAAAATGAGCCACAAGGGCCATAATGACTCTGAAGGAATCTTTACATGAGACTGGAGAAAAGGTCTCATGGTAGTCAATTCCCTCTTTTTACGTATAGCCTTTTGCCACAAGTCGCGCTTTGAACTTTTCTATATTCCCTTGTGAGTCATATTTTGTTTTGTAGACCCATTTACAGCCTACTGGCTTGACTCCTTCAGGAATTTCTACTAAGTCCCAAACATCGTTGGTACTCATTGATCTCATTTCATCTTCCATGGCTGCTAACCACTTAGACGAATGCTCGCTTCTCATGGCTTCTTCAAATGAGGTAGGGTCATCCTCCATTTGATATTCTTCACAACTCTCAGTGTTATATACTTCATAATCACTGGAAATAGCCGACCTCCTTGCTCTTTGAGACCTTCTAGGGGCCTCTACATTTTGCTCATTTTCTATCGGAGGTTGTACCTCCACATCTGGAGCATTTTCTATTGGAGGTTGTAGCGGCTCCCCTTGTTCTGCAGCAACGGGCTCTATAGGATCCTGAGGGACAGGTTCCACATTTTCATTCGTTGTTGCCACAGGAGGAACCACCATAGGGGCTGACATCACAGTGTGTCGCACTGTCGGTGCAGCCACAACGGGCAGTGAGAAGAAATGTTCTTGAATCACTGGATTGGGCGCATACACCCGCTTCTCCTCAAGATCAATCTCTCGAACTGCCACGCTCCCCCGAACCATTTGTTCTTCTAAGAAGGCAGCGTGTCTTGTTTCTATAAACTTTGTATGTCTATCTGAACAGTAGAACCGATATCCCTTTGATTTCTCTGTATAGCCAATAAAATGACAGCTCACTGTTTTGGGATCTAATTTCCCAATGTTCGGGTTGAATATCTTTGCCTCAGCAGGACTCCCCCACACCCTTAAGTGATTCAATGAGGCTATTCTTCCTGTCCACAACTCATACGGTGTTTTCGGCACCGCCTTAGATGGTACTCTGTTGAGAATATATACGGCGGTTTTTAATGCCTCCATCCATAAACTCACTGGTAAAGTGGAGAAACTTATCATACTCCTTACCATATCCATTAAGGTGCGATTGCGCCTTTCTGCCACTCCATTCTGCTGAGGGTCGCCCGGCATTGAATAATGGGCTACTATGCCTTGTTCCTGTAGGAACCTTGCAAAAGGTCCTGGAACTTGGCCATATGGGGTATGCCGACCGTATTATTCCCCTCCACGGTCGGATCTGACTATTTTTATCTTTAAATTGTGCTGATTTTCAACTTCAGCCTTAAATATCTTGAATTTATCTAAAGCTTCTGATTTTTCTTTGATTGGATAGATGTATCCATAACGGGAATAATCATCTGTAAATGTTATGAACGAATCATATCCATCTATGCTTTTAACTGAGAAAGGACCGCAGATGTCAGTGTGAATTAGCTCTAAAACACCTGCGCTATGCTCAGCAGTTTTCTTTGTTATCTTTACATATTTTTCTTTAATGCAATCGATGCATTGCTCTAAATCTGATAACTCTAAAGCGGGAAGAATATCTGTTTTAATGAGTCTTTCTATTCTCTCCCTCGAAATGTGGCCCAAACGACAATGCCATAATTTCGATGATTCATTATCTTTTCTCTTTCGCTTTCTAATATTAACATCTGTAGATACAATTGCATTCACATCACATACGGAATTCACACTTTCACGCAGCGATAACAAATAAAGATCATTTCTCTTAAAAGCAATAGTAGCAACTGTATCACCAATCTTTATTACACATCTGCCATTACCAAAATGACAATCAAATCCATAATCATCTAGATGAGACACACTTATTAGGTTCCTCTGTAATGTGGGTACATAAAAAACATCTCTAAGTAATAAACTAAAGCCGGTGTCAAGCTCTAAGAGAAGATCTCCAACTGCTTCGACATCTGCTTCGACTCCGTTGGCAACCTTAATTTGCCTTTCGCTTCTTTGAGTGGTTCTCGTCGAACGGAATCCCTGTAAAGAGTTTGCAACATGAATAGTTGCTCCTGAGTCAATCCACCAAGTAGATTTCGAGTAATCTATATACAGGGATTCATTTACGAATGAAATAATGTTCTCACCTCTCTTTTCCATGATCATCTTTAAGTACTTGGGACAATCTTTCTTGTAGTGTCCCATGCCCAAGCAATGCATGCATTGGTCTTTTCCCACAGTAAATTGTCCTTCTTTGGGTCTATGCTGCTGGGAGGACTGTCCCTGGAAAGGCGGAGGACCTCTTGCCTGAAACTGCTGAGGACCTTTTCCCTTAGAGGAGGAGGAGGAAGGATTCCCATTCTTGTTCTTGGTCTTCACAAAGTTGACAGAAGACGGGGGCAGTCTTTCCTCTTCTTGCACACACATTGCAATGGCCTTCTCTATGTCCCATTTCTCTGGGGACATGTTGTACCCAACAATGAAAGTATCGAAGGTCTTTGGCAACGAAGCAAAAACCAAATGGACGATGTGATCATCCTTGAAAGCAAGGCCCATTGGTTTAAGCTTGTTGTTTATATTGACCATGCGATGTATGTGCTCTCTTATCCCACCACCTGTGTACCTCTCTGTGACCAGTTGTTTTATCAACTGGGTAGCATATGTCTTTGAAGAGCCAGTGTACTGACTCTTTATCTTTGCAAGGTACTCAACAACAGTAGGACAATCTGTAATTGACCCCATGATGGAGGCCTCTATAGTGTTCTTTACCACTGCCAAACATTTCTTGTTGGCAGGGAACCAAGCAGCATACTCAACATCATAGCTGTCTTTGCTTGCCTTGTAGGCAAGCTCTCTAGCTGACCAAGCAGCATCTGTCTCATCCTCTCCTCTTTCTGGCTGCTCAGGAGCTGCAGGAACTGGTGCAGACAGCACCCAGTCAAGGCCAGCAAGAGTGAAGAAGAGGTCTAGCTTCTTGTTCCATTCTCCATAATTATCTCCTTTAAGCACTGGGATATCATTGATGGTCATCATCATAGATAGCCCTCCTGAAATACATTTCAAAACAGGTGAGAACAACATAATAACATAATACATTGCATGCCTTACGATACTTTTTGCATTAAAACTATATCACCTTTGAGCAGAAATAGAAATAATGCATAAAAAAATTGTCTATTAAATCACAATATTGCCATTATCAACTTTGGTCAGAAAATGGCAACATCAAGATTGATTCTGAACAGGCATCTATGAACTGAAATCAAATTCTCCCTTTGGTTTGAATTTAAAAACAATGCAAACAATGAATAATCAATTATCTATGCAGCGGAAACGTTAATAATCTGTAGTAAAAACTTAAACAGAAGCAAAAAACACAATTATCTAGCCTCTGGAAAAATTATCTCTTTGGTTCAAATTTAAACAGAGGCAAAATCTATCAAAATCCATTCAAATTCGCTTCTGGAAAAAGTTTAAACTAATTCAAATCCAATCTGTTTTCTATTCTGTTTTCGGCCCGAAAATGAAATCTCAGCCAAATTCAGCCCGGCCCAAAACGCGACGCGCGCGTCCCATACCGCGCGCACGCGCGCGCGCGCGAAAGCACCCGCAAATGGGCCGGCCCGGCCTGTCGACGGGTTTTCTCACGCCCGCCTCCATCTGGTCCGTCCGTCGCAATGGACGGTCGAGCGTGCAGATCGGAGGAACAAAAACGCGGCGCGTCGCCCGTCCTCAAACCCTAGCCCTCATTCTTTCTCTTCCCTTTCTCCTCCCCGCGCAGAGGCGATGCGACGAGCGCAAGGCGACGGCGGCGGCTTGGAGGAATGAAGACGGCGGCACCGCCGCAGCCCCCCTCGCCGGCGCGCGCGTCCACCCGAGGGTGAACGCGCCGCCGTCGAGCGGCGCTGTGACGGTGCCATGTTCTCTGTAAACGTCGCGCACGCGCACGCGCACGCCGGCGTCCCGGCGGCGAGCGGCGGCGGGCTCTGGTCCGCGTGGACGCGGTGGACGGCACGGTGGAGCAGGTAAGCACCAACCGGCCTTCCTCTGTTTTCTTGAGGTTAGGGTTAGGGTTCATCTTCGATTCGCAAAAAGAAAACAATCATCTCCTTCTAAATTCTTCGACCCGGTCTAGATCTACGCACTAGCATGGCTCTGATACCATTGTTAGACTCTGATAAATTAGCTAGGTGTACATCAAGCGGGCCCTGTAATCTGTTCTAGACATAGTAGGGTGTTCGGGTCTGGATCTAAGGGAAAAGGAAGAGAGGATTAGTACCTTCGTGTGACGATTGTGCAGGAGCCGCCATTGTGGCGACTGGCGGCGAGTGAGTGACGGCGGTGGGCGACGGCGACGTGGTGGCGGCGGCTTCCCGTTGCCTCAGCGCCCCCTCGGGATCGGGATAGGGTTTGTTGGTGGGTGCGGTGCTCACGGCGAACCTCGTGTCGTGAGCCGCCGGCCCCCACCTCCTTTTATATGGCGCTGGCAACAGGGGCCCACCAACCAAGGGTTCGGTTGGGCGCCCCCGATCAGGGCGCGATCAAGGGCCGCTGGCCTTTGGGCCTGCGGGTTTAGAGATCAACCTAACAATCTGATCTACAAAGCAAGATGATCCTACAAAGGCTAATGAATGTTTCTTTTATTTTCAGAATGAAACGGCCTTGTCTTGCCTCAATTCGACTTGCAAAAACTTAATTCATCAGAGGCACAATTCATCAGAGCTCGAACCTAATTGCAGACATGAGCTGAGCCATTCGTGACCTCGCGCATGTTCACAGCTGAAACTGAAATGAGACAAAATAGGCATTATAGGCTGCTGGCATCCACAAGCATCAATAGCACATGTCAAGGCCAAACATGCATTTGGAAGCTTGCAAGTGATGCACAGTAGCCCGTGGATGTGGATCCCATGTTTATCTTATCGTCCAAGAAAGCAATACTTGAACATGGGGTCTCAACCAAATGCAGGTTTCGTGCTGTGCACTGTGGGTGCTATTTCTTCAGCATTTGGTCAAATTCAATTTCAGGAAGAATCTGGATATAATTATTCTCTGTTGGTTGGTTGAACAAGTGAAGGAAGCACCAATGAGCAATCTGATCTACAAAGCAAGATCATGCTAGAAAGGCTAAGCAGTGTTTATTTTAACTCAGGATGAAACAGCCTTTAGGGGTTGAGCTAGCTTTAAGCCTGCTGGTAAATCATCGCATTGCACTGCTAACTAGTATTTGATTGGTGTGCAGTTATTTGCTACAGATTGGTAAATGGACAGTACGACTAACATCATCACACATACACAATTTGATTGGGCTGGGCTCGGGCTTTGGCATCTTGAGAACGCGATCAGCTTAAAAACGACCAAGACCTATCATCTTGAGCACATTGTGTGAACCAGGACGTAAGAACGGAGACATGTATATGTGCATTTTCTACCTTGCGGGTTGTATAAGCTATGAAGAATACCAGAGCTCTGTTAACATATGACATGTACTATATGGCAAGCAGGAACCATCTGGGCCCTTCCGCACCACAGCGTTGTGTGCACGTCTACACCACGGCCTTGTGTGTCGCTCATGTGATTCCTGGCTCCTGCTACGCCTGCACCTGGGATCATCACATCTCCGGCAGGCCATCACCTGCTTGCCAGAAGCATCTTTGCCATTCCGCGTTCCTTACTGCGCGACGTCGGAGCCTCGGCTTTCCAAGCGACGCATGCAGGACGAAGGCGACGGCCATCTGGCTCATGTTGACTTGTCATCCTCTGGGAGATTCCAGCTTCCTGTTGCAGGCTTGACGAGTCATGCGAACAGCAACCGTACCCTCGCCGCACCCGCATCAATTCACACCTCCCTCTGCAGTCCTGCACCTAACAGAGCACGAGCATGCGCCTTTGCGGTTGCGCTCTTCCGCCAAGCGCCGCTGCCATGCTCGTCTCCGGCAACCCCGCACCGTCTTGTCCGCCTTTTGACCAGGTCTTCCGCGACGCAAGGACAACGCCTCAAAATTCCAGTCAGCCGACCCCTCCGAGAATTCGGTGCACGGTGAGCCAGACACATACTAGCCTCTCTGGTCCGTGAGGAGGTGGACTCAGTCTACAGCACAACTTGCGCCAGCCCTCCTGCATCTCGGGACTCACTTATCAGCGTGAGTGACCATCTCTATCTGCAGCTAGATGGGCGAATTCGTTCAGTGTTTACTGACCTTGTACGGTTTTCTGGGCTGAATTTTCAGAGTTGACTGTTTTTGTTTATTGTGGTAGTGAAGTAGTATATCGCAATTTACTTAGCCTTTTGAAATATGGATGAATACATGAGAGAGCTGTTTTATGGGGCAGTAAAAGCCGTGTTAGTTGTACCTGTGTTTTGATATTCAGCAGTGCCGAGCCGGGTGCGGCTCCTCTGTTGTCCCGTGATTACTGTACATGTACAGTAACACGTCCAAGCCCCATCTGTTGGCTCTGATTTTTTTCAATTAATAACCACCATCATTAATTAGACTTTCTCATGAATTAAGGATGGAAAATCTCAGAAAATGGTGGACATGGGCACAGACTTGGCGTCAATTTCTTGCATTCTGAATTCACCATAACACTGAATATATAGGCTCTGTATGTTGGAACACATTGACTTGAAATTTTACATGCTAAAACATATGTAGTGAAAATATCACATTACAAAAATATTTTATGGGTGTTTAAATTCATCAAAGTAATAGTATATGACCTTCCCTCAATTAGTGGGACTTTCGTACATTATTTTGTTTGTGTATCACCTTCTATATATTTTAGTACAAAATTCAGTCATTTGTGTGACTTTCGGCATACATTTAATTCTACTACTAAAAATAAAGAATTCGTTCCAAAAATAGTTATCACACTTATATGGGAATCAAGTATTTTGGACATTAATATGTTGTGTATAAAAATCTTCACAAGGAATGTATTTTTAGCATGTATTTTATTTAAATTCTATCAAATGTTTAACGCTGTTCCAGAAAAATAAAAATAAAAATAGCAGGTTACATATGTTCATTGTTACCATACAGTTAAGCCTTTCGTCCTATATTTGTTGAAACATTGGTACAAAAATTATTTCAATGATATACATTACCTTCTCATGCTAAATTGCTCCTTTTTTTTTTTGTGAGGATGCTAAATTGCTCTTGTTCATATAAGCTCTTGAATTACCCTTTGTCAATAAGATTCGGTGCTGAAAGGTGGCCACAGAGGCAACAATGTTATGGCAGCTGTTCGTAAGTAGCTCATAGAGAATGTTTGCCCATCATGAAGTAGGGAAAAAATATGACACTGATTAAAATTACACGCACATATGGGTGAACTCCATCAGTGTTTCCTGACCTTGTAAGGTTTTCTGGTCTGAATTCACAGTTCACTGATTTTGTTTATTCTGTGAGTGAAGTATGTAACAAAAAGTTTTATGGAGCAGTAAAAACCGTATTAGTAAATTAGTAACGACCTGCAGCAACAATTTAAATTAGTAACGATCTTGCTACTGGTGGTCAACATTTAGTAGGACTGTATGTAACCGAATCGAATTTTCTCTAGACTGGAGGAAGTATTATATAATCACCAATATTCTGAAACCATAGCATGTATTGATCAAAACAGTACCATTACATGGCTTATTACATTCAACTAATACCACACCTCTAATGACACTCAGTTAACCAATTTAAAGGCTAAGAGAGTGCGTTTGTCCATCCAATCTCTCAAGTACACCTTTGCTTCATACTTGCCATCCTTTCCATCACGGTTCCATGCATCGATGATGAGATCGAAGTTATAGCCTAATCCCGGAAAAGTTTGAACACCGCTTACCACTTTGTTGAATTTAATCCCATCGTTCGCCTGCTTGACGTGCTCCATCACCGCCCAACTGCCGAGATCCTGAACGATCGGATCGTCGATGTTTGCAGGGATTGCTGTGGTGGGTGTTGCAGCGAGGTAAATGGCTATGGCGCCAGCGACAAATAGTAGGATGGTTCTCATGGTTGGCTTGCAATTTTCCTTCGAGAGATTAAAGTTGCAATGGTGATATGATGAAGCTGTTTCGTTATGGTGCTGGTATTGGACGTTTAAATAGTGTTGGTCCTGGGTTGCCCGGTCAGAAATTGGCTGCAGATTTGGTATGCATTAATCTGTTGTGTATAAAAATCTTCACCTTCTATATACATTAGTTGTAATTTTGCACAAATTCATTCATTGACTTGATTTATTTTCTTCTAATACTAAAAATAGATAATTCTTTCCAAAAAGTAGTTATCAGACTTATATGGGATTGATTGAGTCCTCGTATTACCTTAGTTACTCGAGAAAATACTGCAAACATTCCTTCTTTTTTTTTTAGGGGAACAAACATTCCATTTTATGAAGGCTTGACAGTTTGTATATTCTAGATAGAGAAATGTTCGGAAAAAAAAGATAGAGAAATGTTAGTTAAAACATGCAGTCTAAATTTTTTCGGAATAGCTTGTCAAAACCGTTGATTGCACTCCTAACCCATGATCATTATTTAATCTCTTACCGTTGATAGCTGGTCGCACGGCCGGGTCGGATGACCCTGTCGTGTGTATAGCAGTTCTCAAATTTTTTAGAGGAATATTAGTCTGTGTTACTGGCCCGATCATCCATCCATGAGGCAGTGGATTCATGTCGGGCATTTGGCATTTACCCCGATCTAGCCGAGCTTCTAATCTATTATCTTAGTATTTGAGGAGAAAAAGAAGCCACCACATTTGCTCTCGAGACCACGAAATTACCACGTTAATCGGAAAAAAGAAAAGCTACGAGCCGTTGGATTTTATGAACATTTAATGGTCTAGATTAAGTTAAAGATTCCATGCTACAAGCTCATGTACCATAATTTCGGAATAAAAAAATAAATCACGTCATGGTGATAGGAGTTTAATTAGGAAAAAGGAAGAGTCCGTCCTCAACACAAACATAAAAACACCACACGTTCTAAGGGAAGGAAAACGAGTCCTTAACAGGTTTGGCAGTAGCCTCTGGCCGTTCACATGATTGGCAGAGCGACGTGAAGACCAAACAGCAGAATTTAAAAATAAAGTCTGCAATCAACACCATATATGCCTGCCCTTCGGTGTCCCATAGTAACAATTCGGATTATAGAAGCTAAAAAAAAAGAAGAAAGAGACCAACAAACATAAAAAGGAGACCCCTACGTCTCTCCATATCAATATACTCCTATATATGATGCTTCCAAAACATGCGAGTTTATATGTGGCTCACGACATATCACGGCAATAAACATCGACCTCCACCGGCAGGTAATCACAGCAGGCGGGAACCAGCAGAGGAGCATCGAGTGCGAGGACTCAGTGGAAGACGCGGTGGCCACGTACCCGTCGCATCATGCGGCGGCTGGCATGGCCATTGGGGGCGGAAACTACACTTCCTTGCTCCACCACGAAGACAACTTTGCCTCGGTGGCGCGGACGAGTCCGTCTGTCACCAAGCAGCTCCTTGCTCCCGCCTCCACCCCATCCGCTGAGCAATCACGCCGGCACTTGCAGGTCACCAGAAGATGTCGAACATGACAAGTCAACATGTGCCGAACAAGTGTCAAGTCACTGCCATTTGTGAGCCATCTGAAGCAATCTTGCCACCGTATGCAGATCATCGGAAGGGTTCTTACCAGTTGCCACCATATGCAGGTCACTGGAAGCCAAAGCAATTTTGCCGCTAATCACAATACAACATTGCCTGTCGAACAGTCTCCACGACCGTTACAGGTCTCCAGAAGCAATCGTGCTGCCGTTTGTTGGTCATTCAGAACGAAGCAGCCTCTCATTGAAAGTTCATTCAAATCTTACTCTATCAATGGAACACAAGACAACATCTTTTATGGAGCAATGGTACAACCTCGCAGTGGCGGACCCACCAGTAGGGCATGGTGGGGCGGCCGCCCTACCTAGCCAGCGGCGAGGAACCCCCTTACCCCCTCCTGTTCCGGCGACTCGACGAGCAGCACGATGGCCGGCGGCGTCGTTTCTTGTGAGCTCGGCTGCCAGAGGTAGAAGAAAACATGTTATGGGCTGGCTGTGGAGTGTGGGCTGCGCACATTGGCTTCTTTGGGCTGCTGGGCCACGAAATGAGGGCGTCAGGCCTGGCCTTGTCTCCCCAATTCTTTTTTGAGCCCATGTCTCCCCAATTCTCATTGGTATATTTTCCTGCCGCCGGCGCCAGCGACAGAACGAACAGAGCGACGCCCTTGTGCAATTCTTGTGCAGATTTGAAGAGCTTTTTCAGTAGCAATTTGCCAAGCTCGAGTGGTTCTGGTCCAAGCACTCGTGAAACTAGCATCATTGTATGGCGAAGGATGCTGCATTTTGCTTCTATTGCTTTCTTTTTAGGCAGGGACCCTTAGATGAAATTTTTTGTCATGATGCTTTGACCAAAGTAAGGTATCACCACTTGAAGAATGCATACTATGGACTTCCTTTGCATGTTGGTGGGACTGGCATGCCATGATTTTGGAAGTCTAGCAATGAGAATGGTTGAAACTAAGAAAAATCTTGCTTTTCCATTGGTCTATCTTCTCATCGAGTTAGCATTGCTCCTTGCAGTGGCCACCGCATCAGTTGAAAAAGCCTTCTTTGCAGGGGCGAAGCTAGGTTCATGGTTGTGGGTGCAAATGCACCCACAAAAGTTTGAAATTTGCTTGTAATTCACTTGATTTTACAATTAATGTATGCACCCCCCAAATCCAAAATTAAGCACTCATAGACAATTAAATGAGGCACTCTTGCACCCTCACACATTTTTCTCTAGCTTCGCCACTGCTTCTTTGCTATGAAAATAATTAAAACTGATTTGCGCCATAGGATGTACGATGAGTGGCTCAATGATTTTGATAAATTTAAGAAGAGGTTTCAAGCTAAGAAAAAACAGAGAATGGAATTGCCTAAGCCACCTAAAGCTAGAAGAGCAAGGCACCAAGCAACGCATAGTAGCAGTTAGTATTTTACAGTGGTATGCCTCAAGTTCTTTTGTTGAAATATTTGATTTAGAAGTGTTGTTTACTCTTCACATATGATTTATTAACTTAAAGTCTTTGTCTATTTATTTGTTTACCATGAATGGTCTATTTTTTGCGATTTTTATGTGCATGTAGCGTGTATGTGCACGTCGATTTTTCTCCATAATTAAGTTTCGATAATCGTCCGCCCTACCTAAGAGAAATTCCTGGGTCCGCCACTGCAACCTCGACAGGCCAACGTGATCAACAGTCCATATATATTGAAGTCATCAAATCATACTTACGCTGCAACATATCCTAACCGACCCCTCTCCTTCATGCATGTTATTACAATGCTATGTGCAAAGTTGATGAAGTTTCAGAAGTTGAACGCATAAAAAATCGATAACTTTGGGTTGGTAAAAAGTGATTAGTATTTCACAACTCGCATTCATACAAACATCACCCATTGTCCTGTCCCATTTTTTTAGTATCAATTTGCATGTAATATTCAGGTAGCATGATATGGTTAATACCTTTATAACTTCTCTTCAACCAGAGTATATATTTTTCCTTTTGCAAGAACATAAACAAAGCGTTAATATTTATGTTCAGATAGCATGACATGATTAATACTACCTCTGGCCGTTCGTGAATTGTTGTCGTTTCTGACAACCGAAACCCACTAAAACTGAACTACGCCGGGCTGTCGGAACGTTAACATTTAAAAAACAGAGGGAGTACCTTCTAACTTCTCCTCAACCATATTGGGTATGTTCTGTTCCAAGCACATAAACAAAGTGTTGATATTTATGAAACACAGACTCATTAACAGAGAGAATTTGAATTTTTTTTTTGTGAAACAAAATACATATGCAAAACCTCACAAACAAGTATGAGGATTTCTCGCATCGATGGGGATGTTGTCTCCCACTAAAAGAATAAATAGCCGTAAATGTGTAACACATGTGCCATCTGGAACTTAAACCCCGGTGGGTTGGTTAACCAGATGAGCTATGCTCGCTCTGCCATTAAAAGAGACACTTGAATGTCCAAAAGAAAACCTGGCTAGGAAAAAAGGCATTCTGATTTATTTTCTTCCAAGTCCTTTGCATAATGACGATGTCTGTTTATGGTGACTCCTTTGCACAAGTTAGCAGGACCTTTTGTAAGAGATAATGTCAATCTATTAATACGTTAGTCATAATAACTTCAAACATTGTCAATATATCTTCATTACTACTATATCTCCAATTTCATAGGAGGCAAATTATACAGATACTTTTTAAAATATCATGTTTCTGTATTCCTTGATTGTGTATTCTACAGACTGTAAATGACACAGAATTAACAACACCGAGAGTTACTAAATTCTCGAAACTAACAACATTTTCTTACCACATTCATCCAAAGAATAAATCTCTGAAAAGAAAAGTATAGGAAGAGTGGTGGAGAAGTAGCAAGGAGAAATAGGAGCAGCAGCAGGTCTTGAAGATTTGGAGGAGAAAATAATGCAAGCCCTCGAGACAAAGAGAATGAATAAAGGACTGGGAGAGGGTACTCTATATAAGTTTAGGTGATGCTGCAGGAGCTAGAGAAAACAAAGGGTGTTGACAACGGGAAGTAATCAGGTTCTCTCGGATATATGGCGGGGTAATGTCAATAATTTAAAGCCAAAGGTAGTTCAAATAGATACACATAGTGGTCTGATATTTTTCTTAGATAATAGATTTTGTTTTGGGCTTTTTACATCCTTGATGCATACATCCCATGGTTACATCATTATCAAAGGGTTCCAAGATAATCAAAACCAAGTAGAATGCTCATAGAATAAAGCATGATAAATTAACAATGTTTATTAGTTAAAACTACTAGCCTCCCATATTTGTTTTGTCAGTAAAATTTTGCACCAACCAACGTCATCAGAAAAAGAATAGAGAGAGAATCAAATATGTTGTATGCACCATTGCAAAGATATGTCATAATCAAGTTCATTGAAAATTGAAAATTATCATATACGACAAATTAAGGTACCTTCTATTCTTTTAAAGGCATATCAGTAGTGTTAAGTAACATTATGAATAAATCATTCAAATCTAGCCGCGCTATCAGCGCGGGTCACCTTACTAGTTCAACATCATTCTCCCAGAAAAATGACTTATCTGAAACCCCCAAAAAATTGACTTGCCATTGAATTGTGATGTATCAGACACAGAGATGTGCAAACTCCTCCAATCCTGTCCGTTGGTCTCTGGGTACTACGGCGCACCTGCTCCATGTAGCAAATCCGACAACGGCAAATTTCGGTGTGCAGGAAATGCATTGGTCTCCGCCGCCACCGGGAAGGTTAAAGCTGAATGCTGATGCTGCTTACAACTCTTACGATTTGAATGGGGCAACTGGAGCTGTTTTGCGGGATGAGTCAGCTACTTTCATTGCTGCCTCTGGTCGATGGATACCTGCGATGGAATCTGTGTTACATGCTGAAGCTGAAGCTTGCCGGGACGCACTACGCATTATCCCTGCAAATGACCCAATACCTGTCATCTTAGAGACAGATTCGAGAATGCTGGTGAACCTTTGGGAAGCAAGAACTGATGGTCGTTCAAAGATCTCTTCTATTTTCATGGATATACAAGAGCTAAGTTGTAATCTCTCCTCTTTTTCTTTTGTTCATGTAAAACGATCGGCTAACTTGCTGCTCACCTATGTGCAAAGCAACATGTAATAGGGTAGACTCTATATGGTATGGTTCGTGCCCAACCTTCCTGCACTCCATGTTGCAGGCAGAATGTAACCCTTTTGATTAATAAAGAGGAGAGCCCTTCCTCTCATTTGGCATTTTGGCTTCTTGAACTCCAGGGCCGTCAGCGATCATTTCTCACCTTTACACTCTCCAGCGCGGCAAGTGATGTTGTACGTCTCGGCCATCTCGAACACCTCGGTCACCGTCCTCTTTAGTGTCCGGACGTCGGTGCTTGTCGACGACCACCTCGAATGACAGGTAGTTCAGCAACCTGGTGCACTTGACCAAGTCGTGCACGAACAAGCATATCTGCTCCGTGGTGTAGTTGAGGGCATAGAGGAAGTCGACGTAGTCGCACTCACTGGCATCGTAGACGAGGCTCGGGTTCAGCGCGTCGTGCGTGTGTTGATTGAATACTTGCACACCTGGGACAGAGTCGACCACCTTGGTGCTTGATCAAAGTGCGCAGGACAAGTTTATTTGGCGTTGGTCGGCAAACCTTCATCGGCGTACAGAGCCTTCTTTCACCGGACAATGCTGGACCTTCCCGGGTGCAAAGGAACTGACTAAGGTCTGCGCCCCTCCTTCAGTCAAGTTTTTCTTCTGGCTTGCCATCCTCGGTCGATGCTGGACCTCCGACAGGCTTCAGCGACACAATCTACAAAACAATGGTCCCTGCGCACTCTGCTCGCAAGCGACTGAAACCATTGAGCACCTGTTGTGCTGTTAGGGTGCGTCTACAGCAGAGAGGTGTGGTTCCGCACGCTAAGACCATTTGGGCTACAACACCTTATGCCACTTGTGGATTTTGAGCTGGTGAATTGGTTGCTACCATTCAGAAAAAGGGTAGCCAAGGTGAGCAGGAAAGGCTTCGACACGCTAGTGCTGCTCACCGGATGGTTTACTCTGGAAGGAACGGAATGGAGAGTGTTCAACGACAAATCTTCTCAGGCGGTAGTTCTAGCTGCTCTAGTTAGGGACGACAGTCGTGTTTGGGCCATGGCTGGCTACCCGTCGCTGTTTAGTCCGCATGCGGTATTTCTTGCAATGTGTTCATGAACACCCCGTTCTAGACCACGTGTAATTTTCTCTGATGTAAAACTTCTTGAAACACGTGCCCAGACACGTTGGCGAAAAAATCGTGTCTTCTCAAAAAAAAAACGTGAATGGATACACAGAGACGGGGACAGAGCAATGCGGGTGTTCTTGTCTTCTTCAAGCTCCTGTCCGCCATGACTGAGCACGGGAGCTCGTGCCGACGGCTCGTTCAAGGGCTACCACCTACCGGGCACGAGGAAGCTTCTGACGGCATGGCGAAGCTTGTGACGGCAGTGGCACTAGCGAGACGAGGTCGGCGGCGATCAGCAGAGACAAATTCGAAGCGTTTCCCGGCTGTTCAGGTCCGAATGTTACGCAGGCCATTATTTCAGAGGATGGAAATGGTCCGAATGGCACATTTCGATTCCGTGGGGGCAGCCAAACATGGCGGGCTTTGGAAAGGGATTCGATTGGCCCAATTCTGGGCATCCAAACGGGGCCTTAGATTTGAAACTAACAATACATTTTTGAAGCCTGCAAAGTTGCAACCAGTGCTACGCTGCAATTACCTTGCACTAAGGCAAAGCACACTCTGGGTTGCAAAACAATTGTACTTGTGCTTTCTATACTAGATCCAAATGTTCAGGAAAACATCAAAAGTGTGTAGTTATATTTTATCAAGCTACTGAATCAAGAAAAGATAAAATGGATAGAGAACATGAACTCTGCAGCAGTTTTTGTTCAGAAAAACTCTCTCTCAAACAGTTGGTGCTCCTAGAGAGATTAGACAGAATGATCTTTTGTAGTCAGAACCCCTTTTGCATCCAGATATTTTCGGGCTAAGATGACAATGGTTAACAGTTTAGACAAAAAGTCCTTACAGAAATAAGCAGTTATACTCAGAACAAAACAACTCCTGTTGGTTTTTTTTTTTTTTTAGTTTTTCTGGTAGTGGTTTGTGTAAGACTTTGTAAGACTGTTTCGCTTTCAACAAAAGCGGGGGTGACCTTTTGTCTAAAAAAAAAAACTCCTGTTTAACCCTTGTTCAGCCTGACATCTCCATTTACTTGTCCAAACTAAGGTTTTAAATAGCCCGCTATAGCTGTTTTAGAGGGTCTGCCGCTATTTGCTTTCACATATAACATAGCTGATTTAGCCCGCTATTGCTCCGCTATAGCCCTATTTAGTTGTTTTAGAGGCAAGCCGCTATAAGTCCATAGCCCGCTATTTAAAACACTGGTCCAAACAGAGGACACAACCAAGCATCAGATCAATCTACTCGATTCCGTCAATTCTTCCACTGGAACGCCACTGGTGGGCTCCTGACCTGATGATCCTTTTCATCCCGTATTATGAGCCCGAAGCTCATCCAGCCGTCACGTTCCTCCCCCTAAGCTTCTGAACTTGAAGGTGTAGCTCTTCGTCTCGTTCGGTTTGTTTGAACTCCAAAGTCGTTGGCGTGAAGGTCACCTTCACATTTTGACGCCACGTAGGCCCTCGTGCACGTGGCCATGTCCCACTGCGCATTTTGTTAAAAGGAACCAAAAAACACTGTACAAACAAAAAGGCCAGAGGCCCAAAAAAAGAACTGAAGAACCTCGAGCAGTTCTTACAAGCGCAGTTCTTACAAGCTTGTGTGTTGGTATGTGATGATGGGTTGATGTGAAAGAAAGTTTTGCGCATAACGGTACAGGGATGTGTGAATTAGATATCTATGCATAATGCAAGGATGGCACTTCGAGCCAAGGCCACTTGTAATTTCAGCAACTTTCACCAAGATTGACAAAAGAAAATAGCACTAACACTTGTAAAGCATTTACTTGGACTATCACACTTGGAATATTAATGCTAGTCCAACTGGGAAGAAAACACAAGCAGATTTAACAGTATCTCATTGATAATGTCGATTACTGTCGACTCGAAACAGAAGATACTGAATTTTCCATGACAGATGAACAGAGGACAGAACAGAGTATCAGATTATTCTACTACAAACCTCTTCCATTCGATCAGTTCTTCCACTGAAAAGCCACCGGGCTCCTGACTCGATGCTTCTCGTTCTCCCAGCTGATGCGCCCGAAGTCCCAACCGGCCATCGAGTTTCCCGCGGCCAAGCTCCTGAACTCGACGGTGTAGCTCTTGTTCTCGTTCGGCTTCGTGAACTCCAGGGTCGTCGGCGTGACCGTTACCTTCACACGCTCCGGCGCCGCGACGGAGACGTTGTACGTCTCGGCCTCGTCGGACACCTTGGTCACCGTCCTTGTCAGCGTGCGGACGTCGCCGGCGCGGCCGTGGAAGACGACGACGAAGGAGGGGTAGTTGAGGTCGCCGAGGAGCGTGGTCGTCGTGCACGTGGCCATGTCGGGGGCGAAGAGGCGCAGCTGCTCGGTGGTGTAGTTGAGGGAGCAGAGGAAGTCGACGTAGTCCCGGGCGCCGGCGTCGTACACCAGGCCCGGGTCGACGGCGAGCTGTGGGCGGACGTGCCCGGCACCGGCGGCGAAAGGCGTCGCGGGCGTGGCGCCGCGGCTGCCGGAGGTGACGCCGTTGTCGATGATGTCACGCTGAGTGTTGTCGAGAGTTCCCGCCGTCGTCATCAGCGCCGACCGTATCATGGCCGGCGTCCAGTTGGGATGCTTCTTCTTGATCAGCGCCGCGACGCCGGCGACGTGCGGGGTCGCCATGGACGTCCCGGAGATCATCTCGTACGCAGCATCACCAGCTTCCATACCATCGTCCCGGAGATCATCTCGTACGCAGCGGGGAAGGTGACGGCCTCACCAGCTTCCATACCATCTCGGAACCAGTTCGAATTGTCCAAGCTAACTAGCCCGACTCCACCAGCAGCACCGACAACGCTCTCATCGGCTCCTACTCCGTCCACGCACACGAGGATATTTCCCACTATATTTTCAAGCGCAACATCTTTTCTGCAAGCAACGGCCACTATCGGGCTCATGTCGCTGCGGTCGGCCTTCACGGCATAACGGGACTGCCCCACGAGCACGACGCCGTTCCCGAGCCTGAGGTACGCCGGGAGCAGACAGTCAATGGAGGAGGCCCCCACGGTGGTGACCCACGGAGCAGCATTGCTGACCGTTGATGGGTTTGGCCCCTCATTGCCGCCCGCGAGGACGACGAAGACGCCCTTGCGCTCGGCACCGAACGCCGCGATGGCAAGGGCGTTGTCGTGGAACGGGATCAGGCCGGGTAAGCCGAGGGATATGGAGATGATGTCGACGCCGTCTTTTACGGCAGCGTCGATCGGTGCGGCAACGTCGGCAGCGAAAGCCGACAAGGGCGGTGTCGTGCACCCGGTACATGGCGATCCTCGCTTTGGGGGCCACGCCCCTCGCCGTGCCCCGGGCAAAGATGCCGACTCCGGCGTCGCGGACCTCAGAGCCGGCGGCTGTGGACGCGACGTGCGTCCCGTGACCAGCCAAGTCCTTCGGGGACGAGACGCCGTTGCCGCTGCTTCTCCCCGCCATAGCCGTCGCGGCGGCGTGGAAGGCCTTGGCGCCGACGAGCTTGTTGTTGCAGAGGCTGGCGTTGAAGTCCATGGCGTCGACGCACCCGCCCCTCCAGCTCGCCCGGACTGGCCCGAGACCGCGGTCGTTGAAGCTCGGTCTCTCCGGCCAGATGCCGGTGTCGACGAAGTCGATGATGACGCCGTCGCCGAACTCCGTCTCCGGCCAGACGCCGAACTCCGTGTCGAGGCCGAGGAAGCCCGGCGACCTCGTGGTCAGGAACCTGAACATCTTGTCCTTGTGCACGGCGGTGACGCCGTAGACGGTGGACATGCGCCGGGCCTCGTCGCCGGTGAGCTGGACGGCGAACCCGCGCAAGACGGTGTCGTAGGTGTACAGGATTCGGCCGCTGGTGTTGGCCGCCGCGCGAGGTGAGTGAGTGGCCACCAATCATCCACTCAATCAGAGCAGCTGAAGGGGAATTAGGGAACCAGAAGGGGAATTAGGGAACCAACTCACATGATGAAGAAGATGATGAAAACACCTTTTGCTCCTCAAATCCGATTTCCATCTTGATCGATGAGGCATCCGCAGAGGAGGCCGCGCAGTGAGGCACCGGCCGTCGCGGGCGCGCCATCGCGAAGCCCCTGCCGTAGGAACCCCGAGGCCGCCGCCGAGTCCGGCCCACCCCCGTCGCAAATCGGCTCGCCCCTCCCGGATCCCGCGATTCGCGCCGTCTTCCTCGGCTGCGCCACCTCCAGGAGCTCCTCCATCGCGCCCTCCGGCCGGCCATGGAGGCCGCGCAGTGAGGCACCGGACGCCGCGGGCGCGCCACGCGAAGCCACAGGGACCCCGAGACCGCCGCCGAATCCGGCCCACCCCGTCGCAAATCGGCGCGCCCCTCCCGGATCCCGTGATTCGCGCCGTCTTCCTCGGCTGCCGCCACCTCCAGGAGCTCCTGCACCGCGCCCTCCGGCCCCGGCCATGGGGACGGAGCTTCGCCGTCACGCGCGGGCTGCAGCTCGCACTCCCGTCGCAGCACCTGGGCGCGCGCCAAGACGATGGGGAGCCGCCAGCGGAACAGAACGAAGGAGAGGAGACGATTCGCGGCGGCGACGACGGCCGGCGAAGAACCCTAACTGGGACTCGCTAAATGAAGAACCCTAATCAATCGAAACCGAAACGTTACTAAATTATGAATATTGTAATCTCGTTATTAAACAGTAATTACTAGTCTACCATTATTTCTTTTTCCAAATTTAGTCTTATCATAACAAAATAATTACTACTCTAACATAGATACTAGCTAGTATTGGTGGGGAGGAGTCAATCAATTTGAGCCGTCGGATCATAATACTAGCTAGTATTCTTGAAAAATACTAGCTAGTATGGGGGACTGTAAAGGTCCTCTGAATGAAGGGGGCCAACCGCGCGTACCCAGCGAACGACCGCCACGTGGCCCTCCGGTCGTCTTCCTCCTCACGACAGTCACCGAGCGCCGCCCGGACGCACCCCCGCCCGCGTGACTCCGGCGTCGTCCCCGGCGCCGTCGGCGCCCCCCGCGCCTGCCCCTCCCCCGTTCACCACCATCTCCAGCGGCCGGCAGCGCCGCGTCGCCTCGCCGCGGCGCCCACACCTGCCGCCGCCGCCACGCCAAATTCTCCGATGAGACACCCCCACCGCCTATCCCGCCCACCGCCCTCCTGCCGCCCGCGGCTCCGGCGGCGCCACCGCCGCCTCGCCGCACCGCCGCGCTGCCGGGTCACGGCTGCTGGCCCCGGACCCCTCCTTCTATGGCCGGCGGCGAATAAACAGCTCCCGCCCCCCTCGACAACCCCGGAACCCTAACCCCCGTCGCCCTCTCCCACCTCAGGCGGCCGGCGGCGCCCTCGCTGCTGTGCCGCGCCGCCCGCCCAGCCGCTGCGCTCCGCCACCTCGTGCATGGGCCGGGCCGCAGCAGGACGCGCGTTCGCGTGCTTTATTGATGAATGAATGATGGGCTGGTACTTCTAGATCGACAAGCAACTCTAGCCCATGCACTAGTAATAATCAGGATTGATTCCACACAGCCAAACGGCATTTGGATTTTAATTCCTGAATAGTAATTATGTGCACAGCCAAACAACAATTTCAGAACTGAATCATTTTCTACATGATTCAGTTGCAGCCATTTCGATTCTGAGAATTCGATTGAAGGAAACCAATTCGATCATTTTTAGGGATAAACAACCCATAAGTGAAAAATGATTCGTTGTATCACAGTGCCAGAAAGTGAGTGTGTAACAAACCTTGTGGGTCGCAATATGGCTGACTCTGAGTTGAATGAATAAATAGAGTGAGTTTGAGAAGAAGAAGAAGAAGAAGAAGAAGAAGAAGAAGAAGAAGAAGAAGAAGAAGAAGAAGAAGAAGAAGAAGGAGGAGAAGAAGAAGAAGAAGAAGAAGAAGAAGAAGAAGAAGAAGAAGAAGAAGAAGAAGAAGAAGAAGAAGAAGAAGAAGAAGAAGAAAGAAAAAAGAAAGAAAGAAAGAAAATGTGTATGATGCCGGGACCGGGCACGTCCGCCCGCACCACGCGCTGGACCCGGGCCTCGTCTATGATGCCAGTGAGCATGACTACGCTGACTTCCTCTACTCCCTCAACTACATCACGGAGCATATATGCTTGTTCGGGCCGGACTTGGTCAAGTGCACCAGGATGTTGAACTACCTGTCATTCGAGGTGGTCGTCGACAACAGCACCGAGGTCCGGGCACTAAAGAGGACGGTGACCTAGGTGTTTGAGATGGCCGAGACGTACAACATCACTTGCCGCGCTGGAGAGTGTAAAGGTGAGAAATGATCGCTTATGCCCCTTGAGTTCAAGAAGCCTAATGAGAGAAAGGGCTACGGGGAACCATCGCCTACGACCAGGTCAATCAGAATCCACCCACCCCGCTGGCAAAGTGGCAAGGCCGACACCCAGGGGAGCACCTATCCATAGCTCGTGCTTTCGGGAGCCTACATGTAGCGCAGCCACCAAGGCCCGTTACTAGTTCTGGCTTGCAAGCGCGCCGGAGAAAAATCACCACGGCCCAGTTCACTTCGCCCGGTTTCTTGAGGCCTGTCTATCTCCACCCCTTATCTTCTTCTTCGAGTAGGTGAGTTGTGCGAAGTCAATGTTCTTGCTCCTCTCACTCCTTCCCCAGTCTCATACGCTGCTGGCTGCCTGAATAATCTTGTGCGTGTTGCATCTCTTGCACACCCAGCAGCTCTTGTCACCTTCTGTTACTCTCCCTATGCATCATCTTCGATTTACTTGCTCGGAATGCTACGGATTTGACTTGGCTCCATTCAATCGATCCAATGTCTGGACCGGAGGTCTCATTGCCAATCAGTAATCTTTTGGCTGTTACACCCAATTATCTTTTTTTCGCTGCTAATTTGTGCTCGCTCTCACGCCAGAGAAGAGGAACAGGTGTGTGGAACAATTTTTTTGATTCATGGAACAATTTCAGTTTCTTAACCGAAGCAATTAACCGAGCTCGAGGTGGAGAGCTCCGGGTTTTGCGGAAGGGCGGAACTGGCGATCGCCGGCGATCTCCTGATCTAGCCGGAGGTTCTCAATTCTGAGTAGTGCTTTCGATCCGCAATAGCCTGATCCCCACTACTGCACATGGAGACTGGGATTCTCAGCGTCCCAGCAGGATCTTGACGGTAATCTTCTTTTCTGCCCGGGTTCGCCTCCTCCCTCCCGATGGGCGGCCTGTCCAATTTGGATTTCGCTCCTGGTTTGGCCTTCTCTGAGACTGCGAAACAGAGGTTTGGTGTTCCTGTTTCGCCTCTGTCATCCGCTTCTTTCAGTCGTTCAGCGATTCGCGTTGATAAGGATTCAACTGCTTTGATCCTGCAATCTTGCCTTGGTGGCACGTCACAGGATTTTGACGTTCTCTGGCTCAAGGAATGGTGCTTTCGATTCTATATTTCTTGCAAAAATGTTGGCTTTATGGTTTATCATCTTCGGAAAGTCATTTGCAAATCTTTCGATCTGCATTTCACTCTCTAGAGGAATGGTGGACCGGACTGGCAACGTGAATTGTCCAAATGGGAAGCCCTCCAGGATGAGGAGTGGCATCAGGTCCGCCGATCCAAAAAAAGTTATGCGGCAGTGGTGAAAAATTCCTCATCAATCAAATCCAATGTGTTCAGGCGACTTTCTTACCCGGAGAATTATTTTCAGAAGAATTATACTGATGACACACAGATCAAGCAGTTTCTTCATTCACAGTGAGTCGCCGGTGATCCTCGCCGCCGGCAGGACGCGCCACATCGATCTCACGAGGCGCGTATCTCGGGCTTTCAAAATTCAAATTCAAACTTCGCCAGACGGTATATTCGGCTTGATCCTCTCCAGGTCAGATGCTTTCGCTGCCTTGCCTCAGGTCATAAAGTTGCCTTTTGCAAAAATGATACGCGTTGCCGTATCTGTTTCGCTTATGGTCATTCCTCGCGTAATTGCCGTGGCAAATCAAAACTATCCTTACGATATATTCGCAAAGAAGGAAAGGCCCAGCAGGCCCACCGAACTCCTCGGGCCCAAGGAGTTACTATATTAGAAGGTGAAGAGTCGCGCAGAAACCTCTCTCCCAATTCGCGGGATTTTCAGTTGGCCTCTGCTTCATCGCCGGCTGCGCCGCCGCAGCAATCGCCCACGCCACGCACAACACCTCCACCACCCCCACCGCTGCTGATGGCGCAGTTCCCCACTAATCCTCGCCAACATCTGCCGGTGGGCTTTGCCATCAAGGACATTGACAGGATTGATCCCAATCTCCAGGCGAGGGCCTTTGTGGGATCATCCCTAGAAAAGTTCCATGAGAACTTTGCCATCGCGATCTTCAACCCGAGGGTTGCAAAGGAGGACTTCAGGCCGATGGCGCAGGAGCTTCACCGTCATCTCTTCATGGAGCATCGAGTTCATCATCCAGAGATCTTCCCATGCCCGATTGGTGAGGCCTATGTCTCTTTCAGTTCCCCGCTTGAGCATCAGCGCTTTCTTGATGGTCTGCCGATCAATGTGGGTGCCTATAGAGTCCGCTTTGTTAAGCATGATGAGGGAGACAATGCTAAAAGTGTAGATGTGGATCGTGAAGTGTGGCTTATGTTGCTTGCTTACCCTCTGGATGGCCGTACTAGCTCCGTTATTGCTCGCTCGATTGCTAGTTTCGCTCTGCTTAAACATGTGCATGAGTCAGACGTTTTATCAAGGGTCATTGTGAGGGCTGTTTTACATGATCAACGTCAGATTCCTGCTGATGTCATAGTCACGGTTGGAGAAGGTCGTAATGCTAGATCTTGGACTGTGCCTGTTTATGTGTTGAGCTCTTTTGATGTGAACCCTCTTGTTGATGAGGATGGACAGCCACCAGTAGGACCCCTGCATCCGATCCCTCCTGAGGCTCCACGTTGGATGGGTCCAAGGAATGATATCCCAGCAGAGGAATCTCATATGGATGAAGTTGATGATCAGGTGCAGGGACAGCAGAATCAGATAGCAGCTCAAGGTCAGGAGCTTGGCAACAGACAGGCGGGACAGGTTGAAGATATTCAGAATCTGGTCAATGTTGATCCTGTTGAGGATGCTGCTATGGAGGATTCTGAAGAGCAGTTCTCTGGTGCTGCTGCTGACTTTGCTGCCTCTGCTGGAGGCCTGCTTGATGAGATAATTCCAATGAATGATGCAAATACTGATCTGGTGGTACCTGCTGTGGAGGAAGCTGTGGAGGGAGATGGTGAACATGGTGTTGGTGCTGAGGGGGAGCTGGCTGTCCAGGTTACTCCTTCCCTTCCAGTCAACAGGAGGTTGTTTGGTCCTATGCCTTTGGCACCTTCTCCTGCTGTAGTGAACCAGGTGATGCACCTCACCCTCTGTTCCTCTCCTTCTTCTTTCAATTGGCAGCAGCTGAATAGTCTTGTTATTGACATGAACATACACTTTCCATCATATTTCAATGATTATGGAGCTGCAGTTCATCTTGCCTCAATTGTGTCTAATCCACCTTTTGACACACAGCCCTTACTTCTGGGACCTGGGGTTCAGGCTGAGCTTGCTGCAGAAATAGAGGGGGAAGAAGAAGAGGATGAAGTGATCGAGATAGATGCTGCTCATATGCCACCACGCTCTGGGAGAAAGAAGCGTCGTTCCAAGATGATGAAGGAACCAATGCCTACAAAATACCTGCGCTGCAGCAACCGCCTGAAGACTCATCCAGATGGCTTCAAAGACCAGGCAAGTGCAGATGCTGCTGCTGCGGAAGCCAACCTTGTGCAAGGCAAGGAGCTTACGCTGCTGGAACCTGAAGTGGACCTCACGTATGAAGTTGTCCCGGCTGAAGAAGGCATTCCTGCTGCACCACACCTGACTATGGAAAATGTGCAAGCCATAGCCACTGGATTTGTCAAGATGCAGGCCTCAGCAGTGACTGCTGAAATCCTTGAGGCTGATGACCGCGATGAGGGTTTCAATGGTGCTGTGTAGTTCTATATCAGTAGGGTGGTGGTTCAAGGCTTGTAGCCTCATCTTTTGTTTTGGAGTCCTTTTGTGTCCAGTTATGAATTCAGTTGTCAGTTTGCTTAGCACTTTCTGTTATGCTGGTTGGGTGCCCCTGTTATGGGCGTTTAAATCGTACTCTAAACTGGTGGATTGGTCTCAGTTTAATGTCAGATGCTGATTTCATTATGTGCTGGGCTTTATGCATTCTCTATTTGATACCACCCCTTCTCTTTTAATGGAATGGATGATATATCTAGAACCTCCTTATATGCTGATGTACATCATGATGTGGTGGGTTGCGCTCACTCATCTCAACTGTTGTTTTAGTTGTCAATTTCGAAAATGAGTAGCAGCAGAAATTGGAATATCCTGGGGTGGAATGTTAGAGGGATTAACTCCCAAGAAAAATGGGACAACATCAGAGACAAAATAAATGAAAGTGCTTGTCATATTCTATGTCTGCAAGAGACCAAAAGGGACAACTTTGATTCTGCTTATATCAAAAAAATTTGCCCGAGGCAGCTATCTAAGTTTGCATTCTCACCATCAAATGGAGCATCTGGGGGCTTGCTCACTGTCTGGAATGACAATATGTTCGCAGGAGATATCATTTTTACAAATTCTTATTGTGTCACCATGAAATTCAAATGTCGAATCAATGACTCTGTCTTTTATGTCACTAATATCTATGGGCCAGCCTCTAGAACATATTAAGCTGCTTTCATCACCTGGCTATATAACCTGGACACGTCTGACTTTGAAGATTGGATCTTACTAGGGGATTTCAACTTGATCAGATCACATACAGACAGAAATCGACCTGGTGGTAATGTCAATGACATGTTACTTTTTAATGATATGATTCATCATCTAGATTTGGTGGAAATTGCTTTCCAAGGAAGAACATACACGTGGAGTAATATGCAAGACGATCCACTTCTGGAGAAGCTTGATTGGGTCTTCACCTCAACAAATTGGACATTGTCTTACCCTGACTGCGCTGTACAGCCATTAGCCAGGCCAATTTCTGATCATATTCCCTATGTTATCAAAGTTGGTACTGCCATTCCAAAGTCAAGCATCTTCAGGTTTGAAAATTATTGGAGTCAAATTGATGGCTTCTTAAACACAGTGGATCTTCATTGGAACTCTAGTCCTTACTATAGTAATGCAGCAAAAACCCTGACAGCAAAATTCAAACAAGTCAGGAAAGGACTTAGAGCTTGGGCCAAAGAATTATCAAACTTAAACAGAAACATCAATAATTGCAGCTGGGTTATTGCTCTTGTTGATGGCCTAGAGGACCAGACACCTCTTAACAGAGTGGAAAGGAATTTCAGGAAAATCTTGAAAAGACACTTATTGTCCCTACTGGAGGCTAAGAGAATTTACTGGAGACAGCGAGCAACAATTAGGTGGGTTAAATTTGGAGATGAGAACACGAAACTGTTTCAAGCAATTGCAACTCAAAGGATGAGAAACAACTTGATAGCGCAGCTTACTTTGCCAGATGGATCGGTGGTAACAGACCATGCAGGAAAAGCAAATGCATTATGGGTGTCTTTCAAAGAAAGATTAGGTGAGTCAAAATTCACAGGGATCAGTTATGATCTAGCTAATCTTATTCAGCAGGTTCCTCTTCCAGTTCTTGATGAGCCATTTACAGAAGAGGAAATCTTATCAGCTCTGAAGGAAATGCCAGCTGATAAAGCTCCTGGACCAGATGGATTTAATGGCCACTTCATGAAAAAATGCTGGCATATAATTAAAGCAGATTTTTTGAGGCTGTGTCAGGACTTTGCTTCAGGCAATGTTGATCTTAGAAGCATTAATGGCTCTTTCATCGTTCTCATCCCAAAGAAAGATAATCCACAGACTGTGAATGACTATAGACCTATTTCTCTGCTGAATTCCTCTTTGAAATTGTTAACCAAGCTGATAGCAAATAGATTTCAAGGGGTCATCCTATCTGTGGTCCACACAAATCAATATGGTTTCATTAAAGGCAGAACTATACAGGATTGTTTAGCTTGGGCATACCAATTTCTTCATTTCTGTCACACCTCGAAAAAAGAAATTGTTATTTTGAAACTAGACTTTGAAAAGGCCTTTGATAAGGTGGAACATCCAGCCATTCTACAGATGCTGAGAGCTAAAGGTTTTACTGAAAAATGGATCACTTGGATCCAGGCCATCTTATCATCAGGCTCCTCCTCTATCTTGCTCAATGGAATCCCTGGAAAACCTTTCAACTGCAATAGAGGAGTAAGACAAGGTGACCCTCTTTCACCATTATTGTTTGTGCTGGCTGCAGATATGTTACAGAGCATAGTCAATGAGGCTCATAGGAGAAATGTGATTAAGCATCCAATTGATGAAAATTTTGGGGGAGATTATCTGATTGTGCAATATGCTGATGATACCTTAATCATTATGCCTGCTGATGCTCTACAGCTACTCTCCTTCAAAGGACTTCTGCAATCTTATTCAGATTCCACTGGACTCAAAGTTAACTTTGAAAAGTCCTTCCTGGTGCCAATCAATGTGGAACCTGAGAGAACTGCACATTTGGCAAATACTATAGGATGCAAGGTTGGAGCTATGCCTTTCACTTACCTTGGCCTTCCATTGGGTACAACAAAACCAACAGTGGATGAATATGTTCCCATCCTACAAAGAATAGAAAGAAGGATGATGGGTCTAAACAAATTACTCACCTACTCAGGGAGGCTCTTAATGGTAAATTCGGTTTTCTCAGCTTACCCCACCTTCTTTATGTACACCCATCAGATTCCAAAAACAATCTTAGAGCAGATTGATAAATATCTGAAACATTGCTTGTGGGATGGTGGTGACATCAACAAGAAAGGGGGATGTTTAGTAGCATGGAAAGATGCATGCCGACCTAAAGAGGAGGGTGGTTTGGGCATAGTGAACTTAAGAGCACAGAACACAGCGCTTTTACTCAAATTCCTGCACAAATTCTACAATAAGCATGACATTCCATGGGTACAGTTAACATGGCAGAAATTATACCGTCGAGCTGTGCCTCCTCATCTTTGCAGGCCTAAAGGCTCCTTCTGGTGGCGAGCAGTAATTAGGCTCTCAGATCAATTTTTCATGATGGCTAAATGTCAGGTGAAAAGTGGAACATCTGTTTCATTCTGGAATGACTCATGGGATTTTGGTGTCCTTCGCTTGCAATATCCTCAACTACATTCCTTTGCACATAACAAGAACATTACGGTAAAAGATTTCCTGCAGATGGCACCTAAGGATCTTTTTTGGATGCCTCTATCCAACATTGCGTCACAACAGCTAATTGATCTTCAGGTGCAGCAGAGCTTGGATACTTTTGTGCCTGACATAGAAGAACATGATTGTTGGACATATATATAGGGGGTCTCATGAGTTTGTGACAAAAAAAGCATACAAACAATTAATGGGGACAAATGAAGCTTCGCCATGGTTCAAGTGGCTCTGGAACTCCTGCTGTAAGAGCAGATTGAGATTTTTCTTTTGGCTTCTGCTCAAGGATCGTCTCAGCACCAGAAATATTTTGAGACGAAAGAACAGAGCACTCCCATCCTTCAGCTGTGTCCTATGTGTTGCCAATACTGAAGAGACTCTTCTGCATTTATTCTTTGAATGCAGTTTCAGCAAATGGTGCTGGCGCTTTCTCGGGATCAATTGGGATTTGAACCTAGAACCATCAGACATGCTACTTGCTGCACGACAGGCATTCAACAGTGTGATCTTCAGGGAAGTGCTCATTGTTGCTTGCTGGACTATCTGGTGCCATAGAAATAGTATCATTTTTGATAATCAAACGGTTTCTCTTAGGCGTTGGAAGGCAGAGTTTAAGCGAGAATTTTCCCTGGTCTCCTTAAAGGCAAAACCAGCTTTGAAATTATTGTTGGATGCATGTCTATGTAATATACCTTAAACTTTCTCTAGGTAGGGTCTTCTTTGGGCCTAGGGCCTTGTACCATGTACATTTTTGTTATTTATAAAATAGAAAAAGAGGTAGGGGGCTCCCCTGCCGTTCGGTCAAAAAAAAAATTCAGTTTCTTAAGGGAACAATTTCTTTTGTTCATGGAAAAATTTCAGTTTCCTAAGGGAACATTTTTTTCTAACCCATGGAACAATTTCGGATTCGTATAGGAACAATCATTTCTATTTGTTGGAACAATCGGTTCTATTTGTTGGAACAATTGGTTCTATTTCTTGGAACAAATGAACAATTGATTTGGACGGTTGAAACAATCAATTCCGAGCATTTGATTTTTTTTTAAAAAAAGTTGTCACAGTATCACGCCTGCGAACTGTTGAGATATTCGCATATACTTGAATATGCCGTGTAGATGGATCACGGTAGATTGTATTCTGTTACACCCAGATTCGGGTGTTTGTTGTAATCCCTTTGTAACTTTCCTTGTATTCCACAGTAAGGCTTGGCCCTGCCTGTGTATAAATACATCACGCGTGCCCTGTTTTTGGGTATCGCTTCCTGCTAATTCCACATGGTAACAGAGTCATCCTTCTCCAAATACATCTAGCGATCGATTTTTTTTCCGCCATGTCCACCTCCAACTCCATGGCGGCAACCAATCTCCTAGCCACTCCCGTCCCGGAGAAACTCTCCCGGGAGAACTATGTCCTCTGAAAGCCCAGGTGCTCGCCGTTGTTCGTGCGGCCAATCTGACATCCTTCCTTGATCCAAAGGCAGCCGTGCCGGAAGAGAAGATCAAGGATGACAAGGGCGTTGAGGCGGAGAACCCGGCGCATCGCGTCTGGGTTGCTCAAGATCAGCAGCTCCTGGCGTTTCTGCACAATTCCCTCTCTCGTGAGGTGATGGGGCAAGTGGCGCGCCACGACACGTCGTCCGCCGTCTGGTCGACAATCGAGCGGCGTTTTGCATCGCAGTCCCGCTCGCGAGTCATTCACCTGCGGAGCAAGCTGGCTACCACGCGGAAGGGCGACCAGTCCGCCGCGGCCTACTTCACCGCCATGACGGGCTACGCCGACGAAATCGCGACGGCTGGGAAACCCGTCAACAACGACGACCTCGTCTGCTTCATCCTAGCGGGACTCGACGCCGACTACAACCCCATGGTGGAGAGCGTCAAAGGGAGTCTGGAACCCGTGTCACTCTCTGATCTGTACGCAAGGCTCCTCTCTGCTGAAGCGCGCATCGACGCGCAATAGCACTATCAGGCCGCAGTTCATGCCGCGGCGCGTGGGTGTGCCCGTGCTCCTGTCTGTGGCGCGCGCCCAGATGGCAACCGTGGTCCACCTGGTGCTGGCCGCGGTCGCGTTGGTGGCGGTCGCAGTGATGGCGCCTCCGACGATCGTCCACTCTGCCAGATCTGCAAGAAGGTCGGGCATGAAGCATTCAAGTGCTTGAAGTGCTATGATCGCAAGTTCGTCGCCGAGGAACGCACGGCGGCCTCGGCGGTGAGTTCCTACGACGTCGACCCCTTGTGGTACGCCGACAACGGTGCTACGGACCACATCACCGCTGATCTTGACAAGCTCACCACGAAGGAGGCATACAATGGTGGTGACCGCGTCCATACGGCCAGCGGCTCTGGTATGGCAATTCAACATGTTGGTCATTCCACTGTTTTTACCCCTACTCGCAATATTGGTCTTAATCGTATTCTTCATGTTCCTTCTGCCTCGAAAAATCTTATGTCAGTTCATAGACTCATCACTGATAATGACGTTTACATTCAATTTCACTCTAAATTTTTCTTGATAAAGGATCAAAGAACGAAGAAAATCCTCCTTCGCGGAAGGTGTAGGAACGGCCTTTACCCGCTTCCTTCACTGGAAAACTCGGCGTCCAAGTGTGTCCTTGCTGCTGACCGGCCCTCCTCGTCCCGGTGGCACTATCGTTTAGGCCACCCCTCGTATCCAATTGTTGAGAGAGTCCTTCGTCGTCATAGTTTACCTTTTTTGTCAGAGTCCAATAATGGTGAAGTGTGTGATGCTTGTCAATGCGCCAAGAGTCATCAACTCCCCTTTCCCAAGTCGACTAGTGTGTCTCAAGCTCCTTTAGAGCTCATTTTCTCATATGTATATGGGGCCGTGCTCCTAGTTCAGTTGGTCGGTTCGAATCTTATGTCAGCTTTATCGATGATTATAGCAAGTTTACATGGATCTATTTACTTAAACACAAGTCTGAAGTTTTTCAGAAATTTCGTGATTTTCAGAATCATGTTGAACGCTTGTTTGGTCGTAAGATCATTGCTTTACAACCCGATTGGGGGGGGGGGTGAATATCAAGCTCTTAGCACATTCTTTAGTCGCATGGGTATCTCACGTTTTGTTTCTTGCCCACACACGCACCAGCAAAATGGATCCGCTGAATGAAAACATCGTCACATTGTCGAAATGGGACTTTCCCTACTCTCTCATGCATCCATGCCTCTCAAATTTTGGGATGAAGCTTTCACTTCTGCTGCCTTTCTCATAAATCGACTCCCTTCACGTGTGTTGGATTTTATGTCGCCCATTGAAAAATTATTTGGCAAAGTTCCTGATTACTCATTTCTTAAGGTGTTTGGGTGTGCGTGCTGGCCCAATTTGCATCCTTATAATGAGCACAAACTTGCTTTTCCTCCAAACAATGTGTTTTTGTTGGCTACAGTAGTTATCATAAAGGCTACAAGTGCCTTGATATCTCCACAGGGCGCATATATATATCACGTGATGTTGTGTTCGATGAGTCGGTTTTTCCTTTCTCTAACCTACATCCTAATGCCGGGGCATTACTCCGTTCCCAAATTCTCCTCCTTCCTCCAACTTTGCGCACGTGGTAATTCAGGGGGTATTGATCACTTGTTAACGCCTACTAATGCTTCTGATGAGATTTCAGGAACAGAACAAGAAGATAATTCTCTTGCAGATGGCTATTTTCTGCCGCAGCTTGTAATTGCTGCTCGAGATCAACAGGCCGCAGAAGATCCGGCTGTGGCATCTGCAGGCGAATCGCCCTCGGATCACGTGTCTTCCTCGGCTCCGTCAAACTCTGACCAGGCGGGTCAGACGGGCCCCGGCGCGTCGCTGTCTGTCCCGCCTCCACTCGACCAGGCGGGTCACGTGGTGCCAGGCGCGTCTGCTTCGGTCCCTCCCGCGTCTGACCAGGCGGGTCTCGTGGACCCCACCCGGCTCCCCACGACGCCGTCCGCACGCGTTGCCGGCCGTCGTCGTCCACTCAGCCGGGGCCCGCACCATCCTCTCCGATTCAAGCGCCGGCAGCACCTGCGTCCCCTGCACCAAATCCTTCTCCGGGATCGTCTGTGGCTGCCTCGCCTGCAGGATCACCTGTTCAGCAGTCTCCGATGCTTGTTCCACAGCCTTCCGAGCCTGCCCCTGCTAATCGTCCTCGTACACGGCTTCAAGATGGTATACGTCAACCTAAAAAGCTTTTTCCTGGTATTATTCGGTTTGGGAATGCTGTTGTTACAAGGGAACCTGATGATCTCCAAGATGCTTTGTCTGATCCCAAGTGGAAAAATGCCATGGATGAAGAGTTTGCTGCTCTTATGCGCAATCAGACATGGCACTTGATTCCTGCTCATGAGGCTAACAACATCATTGACTGCAAGTGGGTGTACAAGATCAAGAGGAAATCTGATGGATCAATTGACAGATACAAGGCTCGCTTGGTTGCCAAAGGTTTCAAACAATGGTATGGTATAGATTATGAAGATACCTTCAGTCCAGTTGTCAAACCTGCCACTATTCGCCTTGTTCTCTCTATTGCTATCTCTAGGGGTTGGTGTCTTCGTCAGCTAGATGTACAGAACGCGTTTCTCCATGGTGTTCTGGAGGAGGAAGTGTATATGAAGCAACCACCTGGGTATGCTAGTTCTACTCATCCTCACTATGTGTGCCGCTAGATAAAGCTTTTATGGGTTAAAGCAAGCTCCTCGTGCTTGGTATGCTCGGTTAAGTCAGAAATTGCAACAATTGGGGTTTCTTTCTTCAAAGGCAGATACTTCTCTCTTTATATTCAGTGATCATCAAGTGACAATGTTTCTTCTTATCTATGTTGATGATATTATTGTCGTCAGTTCTTCTGAGAGTGCCGTTGTTGGCCTGCTTAATAATCTGCGCACTGATTTTGCTCTCAAAGACCTTGGTGATCTGCACTATTTCCTTGGCATTGAAGTTAAGAAGAAACAAGGGGGTATCTTGCTGACCCAGGAGAAGTATACTGTTGATATTCTGAAGAAAGTAGGCATGAAGGATTGTAAGCCTGTTACAACTCCATTATATGTTTCTGAGAAGCTATCTTTGCATGAGGGTACTCCTTTGTCTGCTGCTGATGCTACACACTATAGGAGTATTGTTGGGGCTTTACAATATCTTACATTGACTAGGCCTGACATTTCCTTCTCTGTTAATAAGGTGTGTCAGTTCTTACATGCTCCAACAGATATTCATTGGTCAGCTGTTAAGAGAATATTGAGATATTTACAAAGCACTATGGGGCTTGGTCTTGAGATTCGAAAGAGCACCTCCCTGTTAATTAGTGTTTTTACTGATGCTGATTGGGCAGGCAGTTGTGATGATAGAAGATCTACAGGCGGCTTTGTAGTGTTCTTAGGTTCTAATCTAATTTCCTGGAATGCTCGGAAGCAAGCCACCGTTTCTCGCTCCAGTACTGAAGTCGAGTATAAGGCTCTTGCTAATGCTACAGCAGAAATTATTTGGATTCAAAGTGTGCTTCGTGAGTTAAAGTTCCACAGCCTCGGGTTCCATGTTTGTGGTGTGACAACTTGGGTGCAACATATATGTCAGCTAATCCAAGGTTTCATGGACGAACTAAGCACATTGAAGTGGATTATCATTTCGTTCAAGAAAGAGTAGCACGTCGACAACTTGATATCTGGTTTATTTCTTCTGCTGATCAGGTTGCTGATGGATTTACGAAGCCTTTAAGTCTGCGGCAACTACAGGAATTTAGATGCAATCTCAACTTGGTTAAGTTGTGATTGAAGGGGTATGTTGAGATATTCGCATATACTTGAATATGCCGTGTAGATTGTATTCTGTTACACCCAGATTCGGGTGTTTGTTGTAATCCCTTTGTAACTTGCCTTGTACTCCACGGTAAGGCTTGGCCCTGCCTGTGTATAAATACATCACGCGTGCACTGGTTTTGGGTATCGCTTCCTGCTAATTCCACACGAACAATCGACAGTGGTAGGCGAACAGGGAAAAGCATGCGGACAGACTTTTGTAAGCTGAGATGGGCTGCCGTTGTCACACGCTTCCGCGATGGGGCCGACGCCCAGTTTTCGGTCGACCGGTCTACGTATAAGCGCCCCCGGCGGGGTTGGTGGCGACAGGCTGAGGCTCGCCATCGGCGGTGGCCATCGCGGAGGAGAGAGAGGGAGAACGGGTTAGCGATGGAGGAAGAGGAGGCCAAGGAGAGCGGGGGCGACCGCATGGAATCCGACGGACACAAAAGAACCCAACGCAAATCTAAAAGCGTGCTACCACAAAGCTCGGTGTAGCGCGCGCGACACGTATAGGAAGTGCGAACACCCAGTCTAGCAAGCCCATTAGAGGGACACAGCCCACAAACCAGCAAAAGCAACGCATGACCGCTTCATCATCAACCTCTCATGTCTCTTGCTAGTTGCCGCATTACCGCCGCGCCGCACCCGCACCCCCATGCCGCCCCACGCCCTGCCGCGTCCGCACCCC
Source organism: Eragrostis curvula (assembly GCA_007726485.1). NCBI lineage: Eukaryota > Viridiplantae > Streptophyta > Magnoliopsida > Poales > Poaceae > Eragrostis > Eragrostis curvula. The sequence goes on along the minus strand of RWGY01000469.1, from coordinate 173,074 downwards.
CACGCCGCTCCCGCACCGCCGAGCTCTCCTGTCGCCGTGAGCCCATGTCCTGCCATGCCCACACCCGTGCCACCTCCATCTCTCGTCCTGTCCTCGCCAGTCGCGATGGGCGCCGCCACAAGCCATGATCGGCCGACGCGCTCGGAGCAATTAAAAATACGAGGCTAGCTAGAACAATTCAGAAAAGCTTCTAGAACAATTTAAAACATGTGTTGGAACAATTTGGAACATGGCTTGGAAACAATGTTCCATGAAGCAAATAAATTGTTTTAGAAAAAGAAATTGAATGTTCCGCGAGGCGTACTCGTGGCAGCAGGCAGAGAAAGGAGGTCCGCGGAGGCGCAAGGAGGCGAGGCCACGGCGTCCCACAGCGGCGGCACATGGAGGCGCTCGGAGGCCACGGCAATGCATCGCCTGGCATCTACCACCGAGGAAAAGATACTGCATTGGTGGACCGCGCCATGGGCCGAATCAAGTCGATGGGCCGCTAAAATAGTCGTTCGTGAAGAAGTGTGGGAGTGGGCGGAGAGGAGCCTCACATTGCGGTGGGCGGAGGCGATGATTCCCGTCCATCGACCAAGCAACAGGGATAGCAATCTCGAAAAAACTGGAAAAATCGAAACCGAGCGATAACCGATTATGCTACAATACACAGGTTCGGTTTTTACTGAAAACCGAGCTTCCGACGAAATCGAACCGGACCGATAAGTCCGGTTATCGCGCAAAACAGCTCCAGTTGCCCCATTCAAATCGTTAGAGTTGTAAGCAGCATCAGCATTCAGCTTTAAGCTTCCCGGTGGTGGCGGAGACCAATGCATTTCCTGCACACCGAAATTTGCCGTTGTCGGATTTGCTACATGGAGCAGGTGCGCTGTAGTATCCAGAGCCCAACCGACAGGATTCGAGGAGTTTGCACCCCTCTGTGTCTGATACATCACAATTCAATGGCAAGTCAATTTTTTGGGGGTTTCAGATAAGTCATTTTTCTGGGAGAATGATCAGAATCAAATACAGGTTTCATCGCAAAAAAAAAAAAGAATCAAATACAGGTTGAATTAGAAGCTCGGCTAGATCGGGGTAAATTCCAAATGCCCGACATGAATCCACTACCTCATGGATGGATGATCGGGTCAGTAACAGAGACTAATATTCCTCTAAAAAATTTAGACTGCATGTGTCAACTTGCATTCTCAATCTTTTTTTTTTCCGAACATTTCCTATATCTAGAATATACAAACTGTCAAGCCTCCCTATAAAATGGAATGTTTGCAGTATTTTCTCGAGTAATTAAGGTAATACGAGGAATCAATCAATCCCATATAAGTCTGATAACTACTTTTTGGAAAGAATTATCTATTTTTAGTAGTAGAAGAAAATAAATCAAGTCAATGAATGAATTTGTACAAAATTACAACTAATGTATATAGAAGGAGAAGATTTTTATACACAACAGATTAATGCATGCCAAATCTGCAGTCAATTTCTGGCCGGGCAACATAACGAAACAGCTTCATCATGTCAACATTGCAAATTTCATCTCTCGAAGGAAAATTGCAAGCCAACCATGAGAACCATCCTACTATTTGTCGCTGGCGCCATAGCCATTTACCTCGCTGCCACACCCACCACAGCAATCCCAATCCCTGCAAATATCGACGATCCGCTCGTTCAGGATCTCGGAAGTTGGGCGGTGATAGAGCACGTCAAGCAGGCGAATGATGGGATTAAATTCAACAAAGTGGTAAGCGGTGTTCAAACTTTTCCGGGATTAGGCTATAACTTCGATCTCATCATCGACGCATTGAACCGGGATGGAAAGCATGGCAAGTACGAGGCAAAGGTGTACTTGAGAGAATTGTTCGGCAAACGCACTCTCTTAGCCTTTAAACCGATTAACTGAGTGTCATTAGAGGTGTGGTATTAGTTGAATGTAATAAGCCATGTAAAGATCTTGTTTTGATCAATACATGTTATGGTTTCAGAAAATTGGTGATTATATAATTCTTCCTTTACTCTAGAGAAAAATTCGATTGGGTTACATGCAGTCTGACTAAATGTTGACCATCAGTAGCAAGATCGCTACTAATTTAAATTGTTGCCGCAGGTCGTTACTAATTTACTACTACTGTAATACGGTTTTTACTGCCCCATAAAACCTTAGTTACATACTTCACTCACAGAATAAACAAAATCAGTGAACTGAGAATTCAGACCAGAAAACCTTACAAGGTCAGGAAACACTGATGGAATTCACCCATATGTGCGTGTAATTTTAATCAGTGTCGTATTTTTCGATACTTCATGATGGGAAAAACATTCTCTATGAGCTACTTACGAACAGCTGCCATGACATTGTTCCGGTATAAATCACTGCCACTGTGGCCAGCTTTCAGCACCGAATCTAATTGGCAAAGGGCTAATTCAAGAGCTTATATGAACAAAAGAGCAGTTTAGTATGAGCAGGATGAAGGCAATGTATATCATTGAAATAATTTTTGCACCAATGTTTTTCAACAAATATAGGACTAAAGGCTTAACTGTACGGTACGTAACAATGAACATATGTAACCTGCTATTTTTTATTTTCCTGGAACAACATTTAAACATTTGATAGAATATAAATAAAATACATGCCAAAAATACATTGCTCGTGAAGATTTTTATACACAACATATCAATGTCCAAAATACTTGATTCCCATATAAATGTAATAACTATTTTTTTGAACGAATTCTTTATTTTTAATAGTAGAATTAAATATATATGCCGAAAGTCACACAAATGACTGGATTTTGTACTAAAATATATCGAAAGTGAAGATTTGTATACACAAACAAATTAATTTATGCCAAATCTGCCGTGGGTTGCCGGAGACGAGCATGGCAGGTGCAGCGGCGCTTGGCGGAAGAGCGCAACCGCAAAGGCGCATGCTCGTACGTGCTCTGTTAGGTGCATGACTGCAGGGGGAGGTGTGAATTGATGCGGGTGCGGCGAGGGTCTTGGTGGGGTGTTCTCTGCCGGGTACGGGTGCGCCTCCCCGATCGGATCGCGGCCGCCGGTGCAATGCAATGCATGCGCGAGGAACGAATCAAAGAAAGTATGGGTAGTACTTTCGTGCGTGCACTCTGGGACGCGCTAGGGTGGGGCGTACGTGGTGAGGTGACCACGGTGCAGTGCATACGAGGGCGAAGCGATGGAGACGACGGCCATGGAGGACGTCACATGATGCGGAGCAGCGGCCTGGTGCGCGTGCAGGGACCCCCCGCCGCCGCCGAGGCATGCCCGTGGTGACGGACGAGGAAGCCCACTCACATGCATGATACGGGCAGCATCGATCAGCGTCGTCTTCGGATCGATCCAAGAAGTTCGCCGCCGGCGCACCCGGTGCGGAACGTGCCGCGCGGGCTCCGTGCCCTGTCCTCCACAGGGCGCTCACGAACAATCGAACAGGGCTGTTTATCTGTTTTCTATCGCACGCATGGCGCACGGGCGTCCTTCCGCGCGCCGCGCTCTGGCGTCGTCATCGTTATCTACGCGTAGGGAACGGAACGGCGGCTGCCATTGACACCGGCCTTGCCGCCTCAGCTCGCCCGTGCGCCGCCGCGTTCCCGCTGCTACACGCCACGGTCCGGGCAGCGCGCGTGGGATCTGCCATGGTCTCCCGAGACGAGGAGCGGGTGTCGACGCGTGCCATGCGTGCGCCTGCAGCCTCCTCTGCTTGGCGCCTCAGTTCGACAGTGCGCCACCGCGTTCCCGCTGCTGCTCGCCATCGGCCGGATGGTGGTATCAGCCGTGTCGTCCGTGATGTTCGAACAACCCGGAACGTCGACGACGATGCGGGCGCGCCGGCTGCCAACGAAACTTGCGACGATCTGCGTCCCCGTTTGCCCCCTTTGATGCCATATATTCTGTCGCGTCGGCGGGCAAGGTCTTCTCGATGCGCCACCTAGCCTTATGGCCTGTCGGCGCGGCGGCCCTGGACGCGTACGAGTTCGGGAACTCTACTCCAGGTACAATTCGTGCAGAACGACGGCGTGTCCATCAGCTCCGAAGTGGGAACAGTTAGCACCTGCATCTGTTAGTTTTACCTATTGCCGCAGGTGATCTTTAGCACGCCAAATTTAGTTCCAAGACCATGGAATAGGTGCACCAATTCAGTATTTTTACTCTGTGCTCCAAACGCCTCTGAACGCTCAGTCGGTACAAACTTGCAACGACCAAACGAAAACGGGTGAATACATATGGCTTCAACTTGTCTCGAAAGCACAAAACGGTCAAAATTTAGAGCAGCTCCGAGCTCAGGCGAAATGACAGGCAACAAATGATCAGTATACCAGCTGTTCATCCCAGTAACTGAAAGTGTAATTTTTACAATTTGACCCTTTTTAAAAAAGTTTTTCACATATGAACCCTTGAGAAAAACATGTCCAGAAATAGATCCTTTTCTGAGCGCCGTGTGATTTGGCGCTCAGGTTGAACTGATGGGCGCCGTTATAATTGGCGCTCACCCTAGCCACGTCAGCAGGCGGGTACTCGCTCATTTTGCTGACATGGCAGACCCCGGGCACACAAAAGGTCGGTCTTTCCTTCTTTCCCCCTCTCTTCTCCCTTCATTCCAGTCGCACACACGAACAGAACAGCCGGCGCCCCCTTCTCCCTCCCATCCAATCTCCTCCACCAAATTGATCGATTCCGGATGGTTTGAGACGAGATTTTTTAGACGAATTGCTTCTCCAAGTTATCTTCCTCCACCTCTATGATTTTGAGACAAAATTTAAACTCTGTACATTCTGAGATAGACAGAGTACTGTTTGTGATGCCCTCTACAACCTAACTACACCGAACATCCCAACTTTCAAAAGTTTGTGTGCATAATGGTCGCAGGCAGGTCTACCTGGGTGATTCTGACTGAAGCTTTTCTACTTTGCAATCTATTTTTCAGTTCTATAGTTGCCTAATAACATAATTGGACTTCAGCAGCTCATCCACCAAGAATTCTGAGGTGACCGGAAGAGATGAGGCAGGCCCTCTGAGGAGACACCGACTGAATTTTGAGTCCACACGAGTGGAGCAGCTTCGGGAGGAGGTACTAAAACTGAAAATTTTTTAGAGAACATGGTTTGACGGATAGGTTACGGTGAAAGAGTGATGTGCTAGTAACTACGATTAAGGAGTTTTGTGAGTTTAACGAGTACGTCAACTCTGCCATTAAGGTATCCTAGTTGCACGAGCTTAGCTATCAATCGCATCATGTTTTAAAAATAAATTATTCTTTACTGGCTGATGGACGTGTAGCTAATAAGTAGGCAATGCAACATTAGCCGGTCCAAGATTAGCCAACTTTGCGGATGTTCAACGGCCTCATCATCTGGCCATCCGGTTAGCAAATGCTTTCATACATTAGTTGAAATAAAATTTTGCATTACGATGATAAAGCCCTCATATTTCCTTCAAGTAACACGTTTCACATGCTTATCTTGGTTATCTTGTGATAGGTCACCCTTGAACCATGAGCCGCTCTTGTGAATCGTCATGTTAACTTTACATTTTATTGGTGAGAAATTTCCTTAAACATGCCGTCTGGTGCAACCTTGAAATATGAGGCTCGTTTGATTTTAAGCTCCAAATCTGGTTAACAGCACGAAGGATATCTACAAACCATTCATGCATGCTTTAATCCAGTTATTTTTAATGAGTTTCGAGGAATGGGCTTACAACTTATCGGAGCCACTTTTCTACTTTTCACGCAAATACAATTTATGAATCCACACGCTTGCAAATTTGAATTTAATTTGATATACTCGCAAGATGTTTGCTTTTACAAAAAAAAAAAAAAGGTACAAAGCGACCAAATAGCTCAATAAAAAACATTGGATGGACGAGCCGATGATTCCTTTCATATTTCAGCTTAGGCCATGTTTGGATACAAAATATTTTTAGAGTTTTGTAAGAATAGTACGGTTTTGCAAAATAATTTAGTTTTAAGAGGCATGAAGGTGTTTGGATGTAAATTTTTTTATAGTTTTAAAAAATCATAGTATTGCTAAAAATGCAACCATTTTGGAGTTTTAAAAACACCACTCATGATCTCTTTTTTCTAAACTATGCTAAAACCATTTTTTTTTTGATACTTTGGTTTTAAAAAACTACACCCAAACATGTCCTTATCCATTATATGCTACTTAAAAAATGTTAAAGATAAGGAAAAAAATAAATATGAAAGCTAAAAAAATGTTACAGAGAAGGGGAAAAAATATGAAAGACTAATAAAATAGAATGAAATGAAATGAGTACTCCAACTAGGCCGACATGTAAGGTGGACATGGGCTGCGGACTGCAGTTGCTATGGAGCGATTGGAATGAAGAAAGGAAGAAGAGGGGAAGAAAGAAAGAAATTTTGTGTGCCCGGGGGCGCCCACCCCCTGCCATGTCAGCAAAATGAGCGAGTACCCGCCTGCTGACGTGGCTAAGGTGAGCGCCAATTATAACGGCGCCCATCAGTTCAACCTGAGCGCCAAATCACATGGCGCTCAGAAAAGGGTCCATTTCTGGACATGTTTTTCTCAAAGGTCCATATGAGAAAAACTTTTTTAAAAAAGGTCAAATTGTAAAAATTACACGTAACTGAAAACTGTGCTCGGATTTTCCATATATGGATTATTAATCCAGCCTGCTGAAATTCGGCCCACTGAGGCCTATGAAGCCTGCTACCTAAAGTGCTGTCGCAGGCCGCAGACCACCTTGCGAATGATGATGGGCCCATATGGCCACGCAGGTTCCTCTCAAAAAAAAAAAATATGGCCACGCAGGTTCCCCCTCGCCGTCCGTTGGTCACCAGTGCGGCCGCGTGCTCGGCTCGGCGGCGCTGCCCAATCCCCATGCGGCTGGAGAGACCGGGCGCGGCGGATTGAGAGGCTACGCGCGGCCGTCCGTCGTTGCTTGTTCGACTCATCTGCGCGGTGTTCAGTGGCGAGTCTAAGGGGTGGGCCGGGTGGGCCGCGGCCCACCCCCAGTTTTGGCAAGTGTGCAGCACAACCTCCGCTCCTCTTCTACCAGGCGGGACACCGAGAAACGAATGACCTGGACCGGAGCGAACGTGAGCGCCTTCCGACCTGCTCAACCCGAAAACGAGCTAATCCCAAGGCCTGCTAGTCCGCTGCGTTGCGCTTCCGCAGCCTGAGTCTTCGACTCTTTCCGTCACGCGCGGTGTAACAGAATGAGATTAGTTGGAGCGTTTTGTTTTTTCTGTTGCCTGGGACATGCCTTCGCGGAGCTGCTGAGAGCCTGAAGACATGGCAATAGCGGGACGTCATGCGGTCAGTGACTCAGGTCAGGGAGTTTCTAACTTTTTTAGTGCGCACGAACACTTTTGTGTACTTACTACTCCCTAACTTAGCATCAAACATTTATAACGACGAATATTAGTTTGTGAATGATGTTCTAACAAACCATTAACATTGTTCCTACAATACATTAACCAAGTTCCATTATTTTATATGCGTTGTTCCACTAAATTTTTAATGTTGTTCCAAGTGCGTAACCTAATCAATAGAAAAAAAAACAAAGTGAACATTTAACACTGAAAGCCTTGACTTAAGAAAATACAATTACAAAAATAAGAAAATAAAAATAAAGTAAGATTAAAAAAGAAATTAAAAAGATTTGTTACGCGACCGGGGAAAAAAAATTCGGCCCACCCTCACCTCCAATCCTAGACTCGCCACTGGCGGTGTTGATGGAGACGCCAGCATTAGGTAATTCACTCATTCGTTCTAGGCTCTGCTCAAGGCGTGTACACGCCAGTGCCCACGAGTTTCCCGCCGGTCTGGTCTCTTCCACGACGAGACTCCCGACCATGGAGTGCTCCCCGTCGAGCAACCGTGCTTCGGGAGCAGGGTACGCATTCGCGGGCACAGATATCGACGCCGTGAATCGCGGCCCGCGATGCACAGCTCAACGTATCCGCACTTCCGATCCACGTTGCCGCTGAGGACCCGCCGAAGCTTGCCAGATGTCCTTGCCAACGCGTTCGTGTCCAGTCTTGAGATGTCCAGCGATGTTCCGCGCCATGGCCGGCCGTCTGTCGCCGGCAGCAGAGGGGAGGCGGGAAAGTATGCGGCGGTCTGTTAAAGGCCCAGTGTGCGGCTTCCTCGTCAACCAGGAAAGAGACGACCGAGTCATAACTACTCTGTCAGATCTGTGTCGCACGATCCTTACTGGACGGTATCCGAGACCCAAGGGGCTGGTCGCTATTCGAAATAGCGACCACCCCCGACCTGGGCAGGGCTTCCGCCACCATCTCCCGAGTCTACACGACCACCGCGACCTGCGCGGACGCAGAGCGCGCCAACCCCACCGCTCGGAAAACCGTCCTGATGAGGAACGCGTTCCGGACACGCAAGACGCCTCTTCCTGGCGTCCTCGATCAACGGCGTCGATGTCGCAGCTCCTAGGAGGAACGCGTTCATTCACATGGTCCGGCTGCACAAACCAGCACGTCGTCAGCACCACTACAGAGACGCCGGCGCTGGCTGCCATCGTAACTCGTAAAGCATCCACGAGGCGCGCCGGCGCAGTGATGCCATTCCGCGCAAGCTAAGTCTTCGTCACCAGCTAGCTGCACGCGGAGCGCCGACTCACGAAGCGTCGTTGTTTGAACACGGTCGTCGGCGTGGAGGCCGTCATGGGGTTCGCGTTCGCGGAAACGGCCTGTCTCGACGTCGCCGCGTCGTTCCGTGCACCAGCCGTTCCAATGCAGTGCATACGAGGGCGAAGCGAAGGAGGCGACGGCCATGCATGGAGGACGTCACATGATGCGGAGCAGCGGCCTGGTGCATGCGCATGCAGGGGACCGCCGCCGACGACGAGGCATGCACGCGGTGACGGACGAGGAAGCCCAGTCACATGCATGACACGGGCAGCATCGATCAGCGTCGATCCAAGATGTTCGCGGCCGGCGCACCCGGTGCGGAACGTGCCGCGCGGGCCAGCGCCGGCTCCGTGCCCTGTCCTCTCCACAGGGCGCTCACGAACAGTCGAACAGGGCTGTTTATCTGTTTATTTATCGGCGAAGAAGGGCCCTGATGGATTCCTACTACGCCAGCGTGCCTGACGTTGCCTACGACACGGGCCAGCTCCTGTACGACGGCGGGCGGGTGCCAGACGGCGACGAGCTCACGGACGTTGCGCGCTTTTGCAGGCGTGGCCACAGCTGGTTCACTAATTTGCTTGTCGTTCTTGCTAATTAGTCTGATCATGTTGCTGGTATAATCACTTGTGGCACTGGTACAAGTGCGTGTGAGAAATCAACTTAGTTCCCAATATCTCGCTACTGAAATATAGAAGTACGAGTCTAATCTTTGCTTATAATTTTTTTCAATTCCAATCGAATATAAAAATAAATACTGCTGGTCATTGGTCAACACAGTTAGCATGACCGCACACATCTCTGAACTGGACGGTCGCCAATTTTCTAAACCATACCATGCATTGATCAGAAAAGCACCTTACATGGCTTATTACAACAATTTTTGCTTTAATTTGTTGTGCATCAAAATCTTCTCCTTCTATGAATATTAATTACATTTTGTTCATTATGACGTGATTTTCGGCACGTATTTGCTTCTACGACTAAAATAGAGATTTCATTCCAAAAAAGTAATCAAAATTATATTATGGGATTGATGCAGGCTTCATATTATACTTGAAAAAGTAACGAGAGCTGTCCATAACATGTAGGCTTCACAGTTTTTATTTCCGTAAGGATCCAAATTCATATATTTAGTTTGTATCGACGGGAGCTGACGCCAGTGAGGAGAATCTGCTTGGAATCGGCAGCATGGGACATGGTGACGACGGACGGCGATCGAGCTGCAGAATGAGGTGGTGGAGCGGCGTGTGCTTTCATCTGAATGGAAGCGAGCGTGGGAGGATGACGACGAGTCTTCGGGACGCTGCTGCCTGCCGGAAGAGACGTCGCGACCTCAGCGTGCGTGAGCGAACGTTTCCTAACGAACAAGCCATTGCAGATTCTGTTTTGATGGCTTTGCAAGAGAGAACGCTAGTAAATTTAACCGTAACGTTAAGGAACAATGAGAAGCTCTTTGATCAAAAAGCACCTTGCATGGCTTATTACATTCAAATAATACTAGCATAACAAATGACAACACCCATTGCCGCTCAATTTGCCGGTTTAAAGGCTACAAGAGTGCGTTTCATACTCCCATCCATCACGCGTACCTCTGCCTCGTACTTGCAATCCTTGCCGTCATTGTTCAATGCGTCGATGATGAGATCGTAGTGTAAGATAATTCCCATCATCTTTTCATCGCCACTCACCACTTTGTTGAATTGAATCCCATCGTTGGAATTGTTGTCGTGCTCCATCACCGCCCACCTGCCAACCTGCTGAATGCGTGGACTGTCGATGTCTACAGGGATTGCTGTGATGGCTGTCGTACTGAGGTGAATGGCTATGAGGCCAGTGACGAATAATAGGATGGTTCTCATGGCTAGCTTGCAACTGTCCTGCGACAGAGAGAAATTGCAATCTTGACTTTGATTAGGTGCTTTGCTATGGTGATGGTACAGGGCATCTGGGGACCTGTATAAATAGGGTTGGTCCTGGGTTGCACGGCCAGCAATTGGCTGGTGATTACAGAAAGTTATCTATCCCATTTGGCATACATTAATTTGTTGTGCATCAAAAGCTTCACCTTCTATGTATATATTAATACAATTTGTTCATTATGACGTGATTTTCGGCATGTTATCAAAATAGTTATCAAAGCAGAGAATTCTTTCCAAAATAGTTATCAAAAGTAAGAGAGCTGTCCATAGTAGGCTTGATAGTTTGTATTTCCGTATAAAGAAATCCAAGTGCATATGTCATATGTGCGGACTATATTTTCTAAGAGGAATAACACTCTCTGTTACTGGCCCGATCATCCATTCATGAGGCGGTGGATTCATGTCAGACGTTGGGCATTTACCATGACCTAGGCGATTCTCCGATTCATCCTGACTTACCTGATCATTTTAAAACATACTCATTCTCCGATTCATCCTGACTTACCTGATCATTTTAAAACATACTCATTATAATCCGAAGCCCAAAGAGGAGATAGCACTTGGACCTCCGTTGTTGATGGGAACAGTTAGCGAAACCAATTACCCCACATGGACTACAGAAACATAAAAACAAAACAAAATTTTGGAACTTTTGCACATTCTATACTGGATACAAATGTTCAGGAACATTCTGTAGTGTATACATAGATTTTATTAAGGCATTGAATCCTGAAAAGATGACATGGATGGTGAGCATGAACTCTGAAGCAATTTTTGTTCAGAAAAATTATCACTGAAGCACTAGCTGTCCCGAAAGATTAGATGGTGTTCCCTTTGCATTCAGCTATTTTAAGTGCGAGATGACAATGATTAACATTTCGAACAAAAGCTCCCGATTTATTCCATTTCATATTAGCAATGTATAGAAATAAGCAGTAATACTCAGAACAAAACAACTCCCACTTAGCCCATGTCCCGCCTTAAACTCGACTTACTTCAATCGAATTCAGTTCCAACAGTCAACGCCACACCGCATATATAGAAGAATGATCAGATAGCTTTCTTTCCATGTACACATCAATGGTTTGTCTCCTAAATACCATACACATATTAAATCACTTAAGCTTTTTTTTTGAAACTGCAAAATCACTTAAGCTACAAATATGAATATGAAAATATTCAATAGGATCATGGGGTTATCTAGATACCACATGAACATTGAACATTTGTAATCAGATTATATAACACTTCAAACAAAGGCCTCAGTAAATATTATGTGTCGTTGACAAGAACCACACGTGCTTCTCCGTGGCCGCTCATTTTTTGAACCATACCAGTTTTTCTACACTATAAATATTTAAACATAGCTCATGCCACTAAGTGTAAGAAATTAATTTTTAACAAGCCACTAAATCCATAAAAGATGAAATGTCTAGTGAATGATAATTCAAACAATTTTCCTTGCTCCTGTCTCTTTTGAAAATGAAAACGAACTCCATTTTAAATATAAACGCTAAGTCAAGTTCCATTAAAAAAGATGATTACTTGAAAGGTTTAGACAATGTTTCCTTCGTAGCCTCTTTTAGCTAATAGGATTTCTTTTATACCCGGCCATTTGAGACCCAGATGACAATGCTTCTATTTCTGGATTGGAATGGGTAGAAATAAGAATTATGTTATATTCTGCTAGTTTTAGGCGGAGATGACAATTATAAACGATTTAGAACAAAAACTCCCGGCATCTTCCATTCTGATTAGAATTGGATAAAAATAAGCACCAATATTCAGATAAAAACAGCTTCCACTTAGCCTTGTCTCACCTGAAATCTCCTTGTTGTGACGGCTAGGGTTTATGCTCCCCGTGAGCTTAAGAAGAGATGAGGTTAGAGATAGAGATAGATGGGATTGGTTTAAACTTCTTGCTTGCCTTTATTCAATGTTCACGGTTCTCTTATATAGAGACCGGCCTAAACAATAATGCTAACTCAATCTCAACTAGACTCCTAAAGAAACTGAATCTCCAACTAACTGAACATCTCACGCCTAACTGAAACTCTGACGAAGACGATCCTAACAACTGGCAAGCATTGTGCCGCACGGACTACTCCTCTTGCGCAACCTTGGGCCTCCTGGAGTAGTGCCGTCCCCACATAACATCTCTTCCCGCCTCGAGCAACAGCTTGTCCTCAAGCTGAAAGGCAGGGTACCGCGCCTGAAATGCATCAACATCCTCCCAGGAAGCCGACGAAGCTGGAAGACCTTGCCACTGTATGAGGACTTGACGAATGCCACGGGCCAGACGAGCCTTGAGAGCTTGAGCGGGTACAGGCAAGGCGACGCCATTGTGGATGGGAGGCAGCGCCGGAGGAGCATCAGGTGGATCCTTGCCATTGAATTTCTTGAGGAGGCCGACATGGAACACATCGTGCAGACGCGCACCGTTTGGCAGAGCCAAGCGATAGGCGACGTCGTTGATCTTGGCGCTGACCTGATAGGGCCCAAAGAACCGAGGACGCAGCTTCCCTTTGCCTGCATCAGGAACACCGGCTGGCGTGCGGTGACGGAGACGGAGCCAGGCCCAATCCCCCACCTCAAACGAGAGCTCACGATGGCCTTGATCATACTGCTTCTTGGCCACCAGCTGTGCTTGTTCCAATCGGTGGCGCACATCCGCCAGGAACTCGTCGCGCTCCTCCAGCGTGCGCGCCACAGCAGCTACACGGATGTCGCCGGCTTCATACGAGCGCAGCGACGGCGGATCCCGGACGTACACCACTTTGAATGGCGTCTCCTTCAGCGCGGAGTGGTACGAAGTGTTGTAGGTGTACTCGGCCCAGGGCAGCCACTTGATCCAGTTCCGCGGCCTGTCGCCTGTCATGCAGCGGAGGTACATGGAGATGACCTTGTTCACCGCCTCGTTCTGGCCGTCGCTCTGAGGATGGAAGGCGGAGCTCATGCAGAGCTTGGGTCCCGACGCCGCAAAGAGACCCTTCCAGAATGCCGATGTGAAAACCGGATCGCGGTCGGAGACGATGGACTGCGGCATGCCGTGCAGACGAACGATGTCGGCGAAGAAGGCTTGGGCGACGGTCTCGGCGGTGTAGGGGTGCGCCAGCGCGATGAAGTGCGCATACTTGGAGAAGCGGTCCACCACGGTGAGGATGACGGACTTGCCGCCCACCTTTGGCAGCGCTTCGATGAAGTCGAGCGCCACGTCGGACCACACTGCCGAGGGCACCGGCAATGGCGACAGAAGACCGGCGGGGTGGAGGTGCTCTGTCTTGAACCGCTGGCAGGTGAGGCAGCCGCGGACGTACTCCTGGATGACCGTGCGGGCGTTGGGAATGTGGAAGTCACGGCGCACCCGATGCAAGGTTTTCTGGATGCCCTCATGGTGGTCGTCGTGAGTTGCCGCCAGAACCGCCTGCAGCAATGTTGTCGACGCCGGAATGTAGACGCGGTTGGCGAAGGTGACCACGCCGTCCTTGATGGCCCATGGGGCGCCCCTAGTGCCGCTGGTGATCTCATCACGCAACGCCACCAACGCCGGGTCCGTTTCGTTCGCGGCGCGCACCTCGTCCATGAGCGCGAACGACGGCGCCGATATGGCGTGCGCGGAGATGTCCTCCTCGCGGCGGGACAGAGCGTCGGCCGCGGCGTTCATCTTCCCGGGCTTGTACTCGACTGCAAAATCATACCCCAAAATCTTGCTTACCCAGCGGTGTTGGGGGATGGTGGCGAGGCGCTGGTCGAGGAGGAACTTCAAGCTGTAGTGATCCGTCTTGACGACGAATCGGCGCCCCCACAGGTACGGCCGCCAATGCCGAATTTCCTGCACGAGCCCGATCAGCTCCCGCTCGTACGCGGCCAGCCCCAAGTGACGAGGCGCCATTGGTCTGCTGAAGAATGCAATTGGCCCCTGCCCTTGGTGTAGTACTGCTCCAATGCCGGCGCCGAACGCATCGCACTCTACCACGAAGGGTTGGTCAAAATCAGGCAGAGCGAGCGTGGGCGCCGACGTCAAGGCCTTCTTCAGCTCGTGGAACGCCTCCGCGGCCTCCGGGCACCAACGTTAGCCATCTTTCTTCAGCAGCTTGGTGAGGGGCGCCGCGATGCAGCCGTAGTCACGGATGAATTTCCTGTAGTAGCCCGCCAGCCCGAGGAAGCCACGAACGGCGCGCACCGTGCGCGGGTTGGGCCAGTCTTGCACCGCTTGAATCTTGTCGCTGTCCATGTCGACGCCCGCCGCCGAGACGACATGGCCCAAGTACGCTACGGAGGGCTCGCCGAAGCTGCACTTGGATTGCTTGACGAAGAGGCGATGTGCGCGGAGGACTGTCAGCACGGCGCGGATGTGGCGGAGGTGGTCAGCCCACGTCATGCTGTAGATGAGGATGTCGTCGAAGAACACCAGCACGAATTGGCGTAGGAACGGCCGCAGCACATCGTTCATCAGTGATTGGAACGTGGCCGGCGCGTTTGTCAGCCCGAACGGCATCACAAGGAACTCGTAGAGGTCCTCGTGTGTGCGAAACGCCGTCTTGGCGATGTCCTCCGGATGCATGCGCACCTGGTGATAGCCTGAGCGAAGATCCAGCTTGGTGAAGTACGCGGCGCCATGGAGCTCGTCCACCACTGGGATGGGAAACTTGTCTTTCACCGTGCGTTCATTGAGAGCACGGTAATCGACATAGAAGCGCCACGTTCCGTCGCCTTTCTTCACGAGTAGCACGGGCGAGGAGAAAGCCGAGTTGCTCTTGCGGATCAGGCCTTGTTCCTCCATGGCGCGGCACTGGCGTTCCAGCTCGTCTTTCTGCAGCGCCGGGTAGCGGTAGGGGCGGACGGCCACCGGTGCTGTGTTAGGCAGCAGCGTGATGCGGTGGTCGCGGGATCGGGGTGGCGGCAACCCCACCGGCAACGCGAACACGTCGGCGAACTCTTCCAGCAGTGCCTCGAGCAGCTCTTTGCCCACCACCATGTGGACACGGGGGGACATTGGCGCTGCGATGCCATCCCATGACACGCGCTCGCCGTTGTACCAGAACGACATGTGCAGCCTGCCGAAGTCCCAAAGGATCGGGCCGAGGGAGGCCAGCCACTGAGTGCCCAACACAATGTCGTAGCCGCCGAGAGGGAGGACGTAGAAGTCCGCCACGAACGCCGTCTTGTCGATGGTGAACTTGGAGCTGCGGACGGTGCCCGGGCATGGCACGCGGTCACCGTTGGCCACCATCACATGGAGGCCGTCGCGGGCGTTGATGGAGCAACCCGCTGTCGTGGCCGCCTCCTCGGACACGAAGTTGTGTGTGGAGCCGGAATCCAGCAATGCAATGACCATGGCATCGCCCAGCCGGACGGAGACCTGCATGGTGTTGCCCACTTTGACGCCCGTGATGGCGTGCAGGGAGATCTGAGGCTCTTCCAGGTCATCGCCGTCGTCCGGCTCCACCACCTCCAGGGCATACAGGCGCTTGCAAATCTTGTTGTGGCCGCGCACGAACTTGTCGTCGCAGTTGAAGCACTGGCCATTGCGTCGGCGCTCGTCCATCTCCGCCTGAGTGAGGCGGCGGATCGTGCGGCCTGCCACCGTAACAGAGGAGCCTGGCGGCGCGGACGGAACCGCCGCTGGCGTTGTTGATGTCGAGCCAGAGGCGGTCGTGGGCGGCAGCGGCAAGATGCCGCGTTGGCGCGTCGGCGTGCGGCTCGCGTGAGCCAGGAGTGCTGCTTGTTCGCGACGCTCAAACGAACGCGCCAGGCTCATGGCGACGTCAAGGGTCTGTGGATTCTCCAGCTGGACGTCGAGGCTGAGCGGCTCCTGGAGGCCGACAGTGAAGAGTTGGATCTGTTGAGGCTCGGTGAGGGGGCCGGCGCGGGCGAGAAGCTCGAGGAAGCGCTCCTGGTACTCGTCGACGGTGGTGGTGCGGCGGCACGCGGCGAGTTCACCAAGCGGGTTGGAGCGGAGAGGCGGCCCGTAGCGTAGATTGAGCAGCTCGGCGAAGCGGCGCCAAGACAGCGCCCCCTCCTGACGTTCCGTGCGCATGTACCACAGATGCGCCGAATCGTTGAGGTTGTGGGAAGCCATCCACACCCTGTCCTCCTCCGGGATGCGTTGAGCGCGAAAGAATGATTCGCACTTGTTGATGAAGGGAAGGGGATCGCCTTTGCCGTCGAATTTGGGAAAGTCCCACTTCTGATGGCGCGGCGGGGCCCGATCGCCGTCGCGGCCGCCGTGGCGATCGCGGAAACGCCAGTCATCGTCGTCGGGGCGCCTGTCGCGGAAGCGCCAGTCCTCGTCGTGACCACCGTGAACGCCGTTGGACGAGCGTTCTGTCTCTGGCGGCATGAATTGCCGCTGTTGGTTTTCAAGGCGCTGGATGGCGCGGCCTTGGGTGCGCTGCTGCTGATCGATCGCCTCGAGCTTGTCCTCCATGGCGACAAGGCAATCAAGCTTGCCGAGAACGGCCTTCATCATCGCCTTGACCTCGTCGACCTCGGCGTCCCCGGGTTTCTTGCCGTCATCCACCATTGTGCAGACGAAAGCGTGAACCTGGAACCTGATACCAAATGTTGTGACGGCTAGGGTTTATGCTCCCCGTGAGCTTAAGAAGAGATGAGGTTAGAGATAGAGATAGATGGGATTGGTTTAAACTTCTTGCTTGCCTTTATTCAATGTTCACGGTTCTCTTATATAGAGACCGGCCTAAACAATAATGCTAACTCAATCTCAACTAGACTCCGAAAGAAACTGAATCTCCAACTAACTGAACATCTCACGCCTAACTGAAACTCTGACGAAGACGATCCTAACAAACTGGCAAGCATTGTGCCGCACGGACTACTCCTCTTGCGCAACCTTGGGCCTCCTGGAGTAGTGCCGTCCCCACATAACACTCCTCGCCTCAGTTGAATCCAGTCCATCAGTTGTTCACTCCAGCCTGACCTTTTGCAAGGACCATTTTCTGCATGTGTGCGAGATAAAAGAAAGACATATCACAAGTGGGACACAGAATGACAGAATATCAGTTAACATCGCGAATATGATTGTTCTCAAGGCAATAGTATCTCTGGTACAGCACTCGACTAGGGAAAACATATGGTCTCAACGAACTAATAATAAAAAATTTATTGTGATAAAAAGGCACCGTTACATGGCTTATTACAATCTGCATCTAAAATTATGAAACAATTGACTCTCAGTTAGCCGGTTTAAAGGCTGAGAGGCGTATGTCCCCGAAATCCCTCTTGTACACCTCTGCCTCATACTTGCCATCCTTGCCATCACGGTTCAATGCGTCGATGATGAGATCGTAGTGTGTGCCTAAATCCAGGTCCGGATATTTGTTTCCGCTCACCACTTTGACGAATTTAATCCCATCGTTCGCCTTCTTGACGTGCTCCTTCACAGCCCACCTGCCGATCTCCTGAATGGTTGGATTATCAATGTCTACGGGGTCGGGGAATGCTGTGGTGGGTGTGGTAATGAGGTAAATGGCTATGAAACCAACAACAAAGAGGAGGATGTTTCTCATGGCTGGCTCTCAACGTTCCTTCGAGAGAGAAATTGCAATGCAAATATTGATGAGGTGTTTTGCTATGGTGACGGTATAAGATATTTATATAGCGCTGGGGCTTGGTTGCACGATCAGCAATTGGCTTCAGATTTGGCATACACCGATTTGTTGTGTAGTATCAAAATCTTGACCTTCTGTTTGTGGTGTATCAAAATCTTCACATTCTATATATATATATATATATATATATATATATATATATATATATATATATATATATATATATATATATATTGATCATAACTAATTTATTGTGCATCAAAATCTTCACCTTCCGTATGTATTAATAACAAGGAAGAAGTCCATTTTACTACCTTCAAGTATTTATGTAGTCCATTTAAGCCCCTAAACTAATTTTTAGTCCATTTTACTCCCTTCAACTATTTAGATTGGTTCAATTCACTTCCCTATGAAAATTTTTATTTTTGTATCTCTAGGTACACATCATGTTTGAGTGTAAAATTTTGTGAGATTATAGATTAAAACATACCTTATGTTAGAAAAATGTTTAAAGAATTTTTTTAAATTGTTTTTCTATGTAGAAAGTATGCAATACAAATTCAACATATAAGATAGAATAACTCAAGAAAATATTTCTAAAAAAATCTGAAACAAATTTTCTAGCATAGAGGATTATGTCATCTACGATCCTAGAAAAGTTTAGCTTCAAATATAACCCATACAAAGAGAAACAAAAAAGTAAAAATTCACGAGGGGGTGAATTGAACCAATCTAGATAGTTCGGGGTAGTAAATTAGACCAAAAAATAGTTTAGGGGGTTAAGTGAACTACATGGATACTTGAAGGTAGTAAAATGGACTTCTTCCTAATAACAATGTGGTACAAAATCATTCATCGATGTGATTTCGCCATGTATTCTTTCTACAACTAAAAATAGACAATTCTTTCCAAAAAAATAGTTAACCTGAGTTATATGGGCTGTTTCGACGGCGCTGGGACCTGATGTCGTCGGGTCATGTCTTGGGCATCCTTCGGCGAGGACCTGGGGCGGCGCCGCGGCCTCCGGCTTGCGGATCTTGGGGCGATGCCGCGCCTTTCGCGGCAGAGGCGACACCTTTACGGGGATCGGGGCGACGACGCGGTGTCGCGGCGGCGCTGGCCTCTGTGCGCCGATCGTGTTGGTCACGATTGCTTCTTCGACGGACGGATCGTGCCCGCGGCAGCGGCAGTGGGTCGCGTGACGCAGATCAGGGGGCGGCATCCTTCTGTGCCGTGGGTGGCCCATGGGGCAAAGCTGTTGCCTCCACACAGCGCTGCCTCTGTGGTCTACAGGTGCAGACCCGGTCGCGGTGGATCATCAACTAAGGTTCCGATCGAAAGATTTGACGATGGTGATGCTCTTCGGCATCTCATTCCTTCCTGAAGGCATCATCATGGATCCCTGTCCTCCTCAACCTAGGCAATTTCTCCGGGTGCAAACCTAGCTCCAACTTTGGAGTGGATGACGGCGGCGTAATTTTACGTTGTATCCTCCTTGGAGGCGTGACCTTGGAGTTCGTTTTGGTTGGAGAGGAGTGCCATGTTGATTCCATTATGCATCAGGTTTGCAGTCTCCAGCAGCGATCGTCGCACTCTTCGTCAAGGTGTTTCGAGTGGTCGCCTTAATCATTAGACGTTATTCGTCCTTGGATTGGCAGATGCTCCAATGATGTTCTGGTACCGAGTTGGTGAAGACACATGATGGAGTAGACCTTACTCATAAGGACCCTTTGGAAGACAATGAAGACCGTCAATGGAGACTTTTTTTCTTATTTATAGTTTGTTCATCAATGTGCGTGAATGTACTTCTGATGTGGGCCGATATTTATCGGTGATTGTATTTGGCCGTAACTTTCTTGAAAGTCAAGGCCAGTAAAGCTGTAGCTTCTTTGAAAGCCAAGGCTGAGATTAATGCAATCTTCCCATTATCTAAAAAAATATGGGCTCCATCCAGCTAACCCGAAATCAGGCCCTTCTTCCACTGGAAGGACACCGGGCTCCTGACTCGATGGCCATCATTCTCCCAGTGCCCGAAGTCCCATCTGGCCCGTCGCGTTTCCTCCCGCCAAACTTCTGGACGTTGTGTATTCTTCCTCTCGTTTGGCTAATGACCTTTGCGTCTATTTCCTAACGTATGATCGAGAAGCTCCTCTGCATCAACATGCGATTGGTCGCCACCGTCAGCCAACGGCACCACGCCGGTCACTGAAGGCGCCAAGATGTTGCCCGCGTGAAGCAGCAGCATGAGGATCTGCTGGGCGGCATGGGACATGGTGACGACGGGCGGCGATCGAGCTGCAGAATGAGGTGGGGTAGCGGCGTGCGCCTTGATCTGAAGGGAAGCGAGCGAGGGAGGACAACGACGACGAGTCTTCGGGATGCGGCGACCTCAGCTTGCCCTCTATTGGCGAACGTTTCCTAACGAACAACCAATTGCAACTTCTGTTCATGGCTTTGCAAGAGAGAACGCAAGCAAGTTTTCTTTTATTATTTTTTACGGAAAAATGGCTTAAGAAAAACTGCTGCTGAAACAGAAGATACTGATCTTTTTTTAAAAAAAAAAACAGAGGACACTGAATTTTCCAAGCAGGCAAGTTTAACAGTATGTCATTGTTAATACCGATTCCTGGTTTTCCTAAACGGTTTTATACGCCCGTCTAAACGCGTATAAACGTTAAACGGCAGCCTGCTGTGGAGTTCAGGGGCTAATCGCTCAGTTAAACGGTGGACCCGTTTAATCGGTCAAATTCGGAGTAAAACGGGGAAAACGGACAACACGGGACGGCTTCAAGACGCTCCTGGACGCCAATTCGTCCGTTTCACAGGGCGTTTGCGCGATGGCCGGGCTCAATCAAGGATACGGTATCGATGGAGAGAAGAGAAAGAAGCGGGGTTGCTCGTCCGTCCGCGCGTCCGCGTGTGGGCTGGCTGTGGAGCAGCGCCGCCGCCGTCCAGCGCTGCTGCCGTCCGTGCGTCGGCCAGCCATCGAGGTCCTGTATTCCCATCGGATCTGGCGATTCTGGCTGAACAGGGGAGCACGGGATGAGCAGCAGAGCAGGGGAGGAGAGGACCGGAGGAGAAGAGGACGGGAGATGAGCGACGACGGAGAAAACAATGAGGAAAATGAGTGCTTCGTCTGAATCGTCTCCTCCAATAGATAAGGTATGGGGCAAGTGGGCTATAGGCTACCTGATGGGCCGGGCTAGCAAAAACACCTTCTCTCCTATTTTCTCTTTTCTTTTTCCTTTTTTTCTTTCTTTTTCAGTGCTACAGTCATAAAACGTTTAATCCGTCTAAACACGTCTAAACGCTGTCTAAACAAATTAAACGCTAAACGCCTGGTCACCGAACGTGTAGCGTTTAGCGTGTAGGAAAACGTGGTACCGATTGCTGCTGAAACAGAGGATACTGAATTTTCCATGACCAACAAACAGAGGACAGAAACAGAGCATCGGATCATTCCAAGTCATTTTCTTATTCTACTACAAATCTCTACTTCCATCAGGTCTTCCACTGGAACGCCACTGGGCTCCTGACCTGATGATCCTTGTTCTCCCAGCTGATGTGCCCGAAGTCCCATCCGGCCGTCACGTTTCCTCCCGCCAAGCTTCTGAACTCGATGGAGTAGGTCTTCTTCTCGTACTGCTCCTTGAACTCCAGGGTCGCCGGCGTGACCGTCACCTTGACATGCATCGGCGCCACGACGGTAACGTTGTACGTCTCGGCCTCCTCGGACACCTTGGTCACCGTCCATGTCAGCGTCCGGACGTCGGTGCGGCCGTCGAAGACCACGACAAAGGAGGGGTAGTTAAGGTCGGCGGCGCCGCCGGGGAGCGTGGTCGTGGTACACGTGGCCATGTCGGGCGTGAAGAGGCGCAGCTGCTCCGTGGTGTAGTTGAGGGCACAGAGGAAGTCGACGTAGTCCCGCGCGCCGGCGCCATACACCAGCCCCGGGTCCATGGCGAGCTGTGGGCGGAAGTGTCCGGCGCCGGCGGCCAAAGGCGTCGCGGCAGTGGCGGCACGGTCGTCTTCTGTGAGGCCTCCGTCGAGGATGTCGCGTTGCGTGTTGTCGAGCCTGGCCGCGGTGTCATCAGCGCCGATCGTATCATGGCCGGCGTCCAGTTCGGTTGCTTCTTCTTGATCAGCGCCGCGACGCCGGCGACATGCGGGCAGGGCATGGACGTGCCCGAGGCTGTGTCGTAGTAGCCTTGCCAGGCCGCGACAATGTTTTGCCCTCGCTACCCCTTCCTCATGTCTGGCTGAACCCATCGATGATCGACTCACGTACCCTCACCGGAGATGATGTCGGGCGCACCGACAGCACGTCGGGACGGCGACGCACACGACGTGGACCCGAAGCCGGCGATCAAGCCCGGCCTGCACATGCATGGCGCTCAATGCGCCAGATGTAGTCGGGGGCACACGGTTGTCGTTCGCATGGTGCGACCGATCGACAGGGGCGCCGCCGGCTTCGCGACCAGGCGTGGAAAAAACAAAAGGTGGTGCCGCGGAAGCCGGTGATCAGGCACACGTACGGCGTGCACCTCGCCCTGAGGTTCAGGACACAAAGGGGCGCACCGTGCGCAAGACCGAGAAGCTGCAGGGCCTGATGGATTCCTACTCTTTTTGTTTTTAATTATATGACACGGTTGATTTTTTTTGTTGAACTTTGACTAACAATATATATAAAAATAATTAGTTGCTTAACGTGAAATGTATATTGTTAGATCTATCATCAAAAGTATTTTAATATTAATTTATACATTTCCTGTTCCTAAACGACGGCTACGAGCTCACGGACGGCGTGCGGACCGACCGGTGCTGCTGCTGCTCCAGCGCCCGTGTACTAGCACGCTGCTGACGTTTGCGCGCTTTTGCAGGCGTGGCCACAACCGGTTCACTGATTTGCTTGTGTTTTCTTGCTAATTAGTCTGATCATGTTGCTGGCATATCACATGAACTAATTAATCACTTGTGCCACTGGTACAAGCGCATGTGAGAAATTAACTTGGTTCCCAATATCTCGCTACTGAAATATACTTCCTCCGTTTTTAAATTGATGTTGCCGTTGACCTTTTTAGTTGCATTTGACTATTCATCTAATTAAAAAAGTTTTAAAATTATCTCATATATTTTACATATAATTTTGTATATTTAAGCTAATATTTTGAATAAGACGAACGGTCAAACATAACTCAAAAAGTCAACGGCGACATCAATTTAAGAACAAAGGGAGTATAGTCTAAAAATCTTTGTTATATATTTTTTTCAATTTCAATCAAATATAAAAATGAATACTGTTGGTCAACACATTTAGCATGACCGCACATCTCTGAACTGGATGGTCACCAATTTTCTAAACCATACCGTGCATTGATCAGAAAAGCACCTTACATGGCTTATTACATTCAAATAATATCATCTAAAACGACCACAACAAATTTTGCTCAGTTTGCCGGTTTAAACGACACGAGAAAATGTTTGTTTCTCCCATCCCTCACGTGCACCACTGCCTCGTACTTTCCATCCTTGCCTTCATTGTTCGATGCGTCGATGATTAGATCATAGTGCAAGCCTGCAAGGTAAGCCCCACAGGTTTTTCATGGCCACTCCCTACTTTCCTGAACGTCTGGATCGTTGATGTCTACAGGGATTGCTATGGTGGGTGTCGTAATGAGGTAAATGGCTATGAGACTGACTCCAACCCATAGCCCATTCGACACCCCATACCCGAAATGGGTCGTCAAACCCTGAAAACACTCCTCCAACCGACGACCAAGCGCAGTATCCATTTTTGGCTTGTCGTCCCCTCGCGCCCGACAAATGAATCATCTCGCTCGGTTGACCCAATCTCGCGCGTCGTCGTCCCCGGCGTCCTCGCAGCGCATCCCCTCCTCCTCTGCCGCTGCGCGAGACGACGTCCCGGTTGGCTGCTCCGCCGCCGTCGCCTTCCCCAGCTCGAGGTCGCATCACTCGCCGAAATTCTTCCCGCCCAACGTCGCATCAGCTCGAGGTCGCATCACCCGTCCTTCCCGCCCGCCTCCCTAGCGTCGAGCTGTAGGACGACGACGCCGCGCTGGAGGAGAGCGAGGGCGCCGATTGGGGAGGGCGCCGCAGCTCGATTGGGGAGCGAGCAGAGGACGCGGAGCGCGAAGGCGGCGACTCGGATGCGGTGGAAGACGCGCGGGGAGGAGGACGGCGCGGCGGCGGACTCCGGCACGAGCAGGGACTGCAGGTCCTTGAGGGAGGTGGAGGGGAAGGAGAGGCGCGGGGAGGCGCCGGCGCGGACGAGGGCCGTGGAGGTGGGAGGCTGCCGGCTCTGAGGAGGAGGAGCACTTGGTGCGCGTCTTCACGAAGGACGGCCACATGGGGGGCGATGCGTTGGAGCGGAGGAGGAGCTCGCTGCAGGGGCGGTCACGCGGGCGGGTGGGCAGGACGGAACGGCGAGCGGCGGGCGGCGCGGCGCGGGGTAGGGCAGGGCTCGCCTGCGCGCGGCGCGACGCGAGGAGTGCGGCCGACGGCGTCATGGCCGGCCTCGTCGCGCTCGTGGAGGAGAAGGCCCACGTGCGCGCCGTTCGCACCCGGACAAGCCGCCACGGCGAGCCACCAGGGAAGAGGAGGGGAACTCCAAACCGAGCCATCATCGTCGCCCTCATCTTCTCCCCCAACTCCGGTGAGGGTTCCGGCTGCTCCGGAGCCGTGGCGGCGAGGCGGGGGGGCGGCAGCGCGGGCGGCGGCGACCGGTGGCGACGAGGACGACGGGAATTGGTTTCGGTTTCGGTATGTCGGTTGGAGATGTAGGAATTTGGGGGTTGTCTGTTGAATACTGTTTCGATCCAATATGGGATATATGGGTTTTGGGGTAGCCCCCAGCGTTGGAGTCAGTCTGAGGAATAGTAGGATGGTTCTCATGGTTGGCTTGCAAAGGCAAAGAGAAATTGCTATCTTTATATTGATGTCTTGATGAGGTGATTCACTATGGTGATGGGGTATAGGGCATCTGAGGTCCAGGACATTTAAATAGGGTTGGGCCTGGGTTGCACGGCCAGCAAGTTATCTATGAGATTTGACATACTTTAATTTGTTGTGCATCAAAATCTTCACCTTCTATGTATATTAATTACATTTTGTACATTATGACGTGATATTGCATTTCGTTCATTATGACGTGATTTTTCGGCACATATTTACCTCTACGACTAAAATAGAGATTTCATTCCAAAATAGTAATCAGAACTATATGGGATTGATGCAGGCCTCATATTATACTTGAAAAAGTAACGAGAGCTGTCCATAGCATGTAGGTTTCACAGTTTTTATTCCATATAAGGAAATCCAAATTCATATGTAGTTTGTATCGCTGACGGGAGCGAGGAGCCAATGACGTGGATCTACTTGGAATCGGCAGCTTGGGACATGGTGACGACGGACGGCGATCGAGCTGCAGAACGAGGTAGTGGAGCGGCCTGTGCTTTGATCTGAATGGAAGCAAGCTAGGCAGGACGACGGAATCTTCGGGACGCGGCTTCCTGCCGGAAGAGACGTCGTGACATCAGCGTGCGTGACCTCTATAAGAAGACGTTTCCTAACGAACAAGCCATTGCAAATTTAACCGTCACTTGAAGGAACAATGAGAAGCTCTTTGATCAAAAAGCACCTTGCATGGCTTATTACATTCAAATAATACTAGCATCACAAATGACCACACCAATTGTCGCTCAATTTGCCGGTTTAAAGGCTACAAGAGTGCGTTTCATACTCCCATCCATCTCGTGCACCTCTGCCTCGTACTTGCAATCCTTGCCGTCATTGTTCAATGCGTCAATGATGAGATCGTAGTGTAAGATAAACCCCATCATCTTTTCATTGCCACTCACCACTTTGTTGAATTGAATCCCATCGTGCGCCTCGTTGTCGTGCTCCATCACCGCCCAGCTGCCAACCTGCTGAATGCGTGGATTGTCGATGTCTACAGGGATTGCTGTGGTGGGTGTCGTAATGAGGTAAATGGCTATGAGGCCAGTGACGAACAGTAGGGTGGTTCTCATGGCTGACTGCAACTATCCTTCGAGAGACAGAAATTGCAATGTTGATATTGATGCGCTGTTTTGCTATGGTGATGGTACAGGGCGTCTGGGGGCATTTATAAATAGGGTTGGGCCTGGGTTGCACGGCTAGCAATTGGCTGCAGATTACAGAAAGTTATCTATCCCATTTGGCATACATTAATTTGTTGTGCATCAAAAGCTTCACCTTCTATGTATGTATTAATATAATTTGTTTATTATGACGTGATTTTCGGCATGTATTTTTGCTTCTAAGACTAAAACAGGGAATTCTTTCCAAAATAGTTATCCAAAGTTATATGGGATTGATGGAGGCCTCATATTATACTTGAGAAGTAAGAGAGCTGTCCATAGTAGGCCTGAGAGTTTGTATTTCTGTATAAAGAAGAAATCCAAATTCATATATGTAGTTTGTACTTCCATATAAAGAAATCCAAGTTCATATATGTGCGGACTATACCTTCTTAGGGAAATAACACTTACTGGCCCGATCATCCATTCATGAGGCGGTGGATTCATGTCAGACGTTGGGCATTTACCACGACCTAGGCGATCCACCAATTCAACCTGACTTACCAAAAAATTGCCTTTTTTAAAAAAAATATACTCGTTATAATCCGAAGCCCAAAAAGGAGATATCACTCGAGCTTCGTTGTTGATGGGAACAGTTAGCGAAACCAATTACCCACATGGAGTTCCATCTTAATAAAAACTAACCTTTTTGTTTATGTTTCTGTAGTCATCTGGATCCAAGGGTAAAGGGGCCATAACAGTGACCTAATTTCTCTCAGTGCTGGGTTTTTTTTTTTTTTTTTTTTTTTGAGGGCAATTTCTCTCAGTGCTGTTATGCACATGGGAATAGAAACACTGAAACTTGATGAGGTATTATAGGGTTGTCAGTGTAGAATTATGGGAAGCACCTCACGGCACATCAGGCCTGGGTGTGTATATTTATATTGTACATCAACTTGTACATCAAGAAAGAATTACAACAAATGATCTGGAGATCATATCTTTCTACAATTACAACATATCTCTAATACCCGCCCGCAGTCGAAGCGGGAGAACTCCGAACGCAAAGACTGGATCAGAATTCAGAGAATAACTGAACAGGCA
The DNA here is from genome assembly GCA_007726485.1 of Eragrostis curvula. Classification (NCBI taxonomy): domain Eukaryota; kingdom Viridiplantae; phylum Streptophyta; class Magnoliopsida; order Poales; family Poaceae; genus Eragrostis; species Eragrostis curvula. Next base: position 145,752 of record RWGY01000469.1, on the reverse strand, counting down.
AACCCTTAGTCATGATGTCCGCGAATTGGTGGGAGGACGGTACATGAAGAACACGAACCTCGCCAAGAGAAACCTTTTCACAAACAAAGTGAATATCCACCTCGATATGCTTCGTGCGACGATGCTGAACTGGGTTGGAGGACATGTAGACAACGCTAACATTGTCACAATAAACAACCGTCGCTGAAGATAGAGAGACATGAAGATCCTGAAGGAGCTGCCGCATCCAACAACATTCTGCAACAGCGTGAGCAACAGCCCGATACTCAGCCTCAGCACTAGAGCGAGAAACCGTGGTTTGTCGCTTCGACGACCATGAGACGAGATTGTCAACCAAGTATGCACAGAAGCCAGAGGTGGAGCGGCGAGAATCGGGACATCCTGCCCAATCAGCATCAGAATAAGCAGTCAATGTAGATGGCGAAGAAATCCCAATGTGAAGACCGGCGTCGAGTGTACCCTTGACATAGCGAAGGATCCGTTTGACCAAGGCAAGGTGTGGCTCGCGCGGGTCATGCATGAATAAGCATACTTGCTGAACTGCATAAGCCAAGTCCGGTCGAGTGAGCGTCAGATATTGGAGGGCACCCGCAACACTCCTGTAAGCCGAAGGATCAGCCACTGGCGCACCATCGGAAGCCGAAAGCTTGGCATGAGTATCGATGGGAGTAGCTGTAGGGTGGCACTCAACCATACCAGCACGCTGGAGTAGATCGACAGCATACTGATGCTGAGAGAGAAAAATGCCATCACCGAAGCGTCGGACTGAAATCCCAAGGAAGAAGTGAAGATCACCGAGGTCAGTCATGGCAAACTCTGAGTGTAGAGAGGAGGTGATACGCTGCAGAAGAGCACTGGAGGAGGCGGTGAGCACAATATCATCCACATAGAGCAGTAAGTAGGCAAGATCATCTCCATTCTTGAACACAAAGAGAGAAGTATCCGACGGAGAAGCAACGAAACCCAACTGAGAGATGTAGGTTGCAAACCAGTGGTACCAAGCCCGAGGCGCTTGTTTGAGACCATATAGTGATTTCCGTAGCAAGCACACATGATCGGGGGCAGAGGGATCAACAAAACCAGAGGGTTGCTAACAATAGACCGTCTCGTCAAGATGACCATGAAGAAAGGCGTTCTTCACATCCAGCTGATGTATGGGCCAAGAGTAAGAAGCTGCAATGCTGAGAACGACCTGAATAGTAGCCGGCTTCACCACAGGGCTAAAGGTCTCGTCATAGTCAATACCGTGCTGCTCACAATAACCACGGACAACCCATCGAGCTTTGTGACGAGCCAGAGAACCATCTGAATGAAATTTGTGCTTAAAAATCCATTTACCAGTGACTATATTTGCTCCAGGAGGGCGGGGCACAAGCTGCCATGTGTCGTTGTCGATCAGCGCCTTGTGTTCATCTGCCATTGCCGCTCTCCAGTTCGCATCCGCAAGGGCACCCCAGTAGTCCCTAGGTATGGATGAGATGGAGCTGGGAGCGGTAACGGAGAGGTTCATGCGTTCCTTGGGCTTGGAGATGCCGTCCTTGGCGCGTGTCCGCATGGTGTGAGGTCCGGGCGCGGGCCGAGGAACGGGGCCAGGGACGCCGAGCGGAAGGGACGCCTGCTGCTGTTGACGCGCATCGGGTGCACGGGCAGCAGGAGCCGAAGAGGAGGGCGCGCCCGGTGCGCGCATCGCAGGGCCAGACACCCCGGGCTTCGGAGCATCTGGCACGCTGGGCGGTGGTGCAGTAGACCCGCCCGGAGGACCAGGCGGGGGCGAGGCCGCCGAGTGGGGAGCTGTCGAGGAAGCTCCGCTCGGCGAACCGAAGGCGCGACGCGGTTTCTCAACGTCTCGTGGAGACGGAGCAGCCGCTGCAGACTGTGGCGCCGGCTCGACGTCCATTGAGGACGGTGCAAGCGCAGGGGGGTGCCGGGGAGGACACAAGAGAGCCCTGTAAGGAAACATCATCGAGAAGAAAATCATAGGACTCCATAGGAGCCTTTTGTGAGCATGAGGCGAAGGGAAAAGAGGTCTCATCGAACACGACGTGGCGAGAGATGATAACACGACGAGAGGATATGTCTAGACAGCGGTAGCCTTTATGAGAGCTATGATAGTCGAGGAAGATGCAAGCGGCGGAGCGGGGAGCGAGCTTGTGAGGGGCTGTGGCGGAGAGGTTGGGATAGCAAAGGCACCCCAACACTCGCAAGTGATCATAGCTCGGTTTGCGCCGGAACAACAACTCGTAGGGAACGGAATTGGCTACGGCAGTAGAGGGGCGCAAGTTTTGTAGGTAGGTGGCAGTGGTGAGTGCTTCGGCCCAATAATGGTTAGGCATATGAGCATCATCAATGTGCGCATGGCATTATTGAGTGTGCGAATGACGCGTTCGGCTTTACCATTTTGGGGCGAAGTGTTTGGACATGAGAGTCTAAGAGCAATGCCACGGAAGGAGAAAAAAGAAGAAAGAGCATTGTTAACAAATTCAGTGCCATTATCGGCTTGGATGCTTTTAATATGTGAATCAAACTGAGTGTTAACAAAATTGCAGAAGGATGTGATGTGGTTGTAGACGTCGGATTTCTTATGAAGAGGAAAAGTCCAGCAAAAATGTGTAAAATCATCAAGTATGACTAGATAATAAAGATAACCCGAAGTACTAGCAACCGGAGATGTCCAAACATCACAATGAATTAATTCAAAGGGCACCGACGTGCACGTAGTAGAACTAGAGAAAGGCAGACGCACATGTTTGCCAAGTTGACATGAATGACAAAGTGTGGTGGCCTGTTTATTACATGAGATAGACGACGACTTATTCAAAACTGATAGGATAGACTAGGGTGACCGAGGCGCGCATGCCAGAGAGCGGTGCTGACGGCGATGTTGGCGTGGGCGGTGGCGGGCTGCATGGTGGTCGGCGAGAAGGTGTAGAGGTCACCATCACTATTGCAGCGAAGGATCGTGCGTGTAGCACCCTCAATTTTGTGTCCATTTAAAAAACCCTTAAAATTTGCCCCTTTTAAAAAATTTTCAAACTAAAAGCAATTTTTCTAGATTAAGTTAGAACCAAAAATAAATTTTTGGATTTTAAAACCTGCACAAAGTTCACCATGTGCATTTTTGTATTTCTTGGTTTTGTTTAAGTGTTTGTTTGAATCTTTCCCTTTTGAATGAATTTCAAATTCATTCAAATTCAATTCAAGCAAAAGATCAAACCAATTTCTTTCTATTGGGCCGTTTTCCTCTTCTTTTCTTTTCTGCCGGCCCAATCCTCCTCCTCTTCCTTCCCGCGTGGGCCGCGTCGCCCCGGCCCAACTCCACCGAGCCAGCCCAGCGCGGCTGTTTCTTTCGCGCGAGTCGCCGACAGGTGGGGCCCGCGCCCCCGTCGTCTACCTCGCGTCGCCGGCGCGATTTGCGCCCGCGCCCATACCGCGCTGCCGGACTTCGCCGCTCCATCATCTCCGCGCCACAGGAGTCGTACTCGCCGCTCACGTGAGCTACACCGGTTTCTCCCCGACCCGTCTCGTCGCACAGCGCCGCCCGGCCAACCCAACCCTAAACTCCGGCGAGCCCCATCCCCTACCTGCCCCGTGACGTCGCGCACAGCTCCGCCCTGTCTCGTCGCGAGGTCTGCAGCCACGCCGTGCCCACACCGCGCTCGCGTCATCGCCCTGCACCACCTCGCCTCGTCGCATCGGCGTCAATCCGGCGAGAAAAATATCTCGCCGGAGCCGGAGATTTTCTCCGCGCGCGCACCGCCTCCGCGCAGCTATTTAAGGCGGCGAGCCCCTTCTCTCTCTCTCTCCGTCACTCCGCCACCGCTCACTTCCCGCGCGCACGCCCGAGCCCACTCACCCTCGCTCCCCCAACTCCGGTCAAGCTCCGACGAGCTCCCCCGTCACTCTCCGCCGTTCTCCGCTCCAATCCAGCTCAAGGTGAGCTCCACCATTCCTCGCTCTTCCCTCTGCACCCCCCTCTTCTTCGTCCCCGCGGACCCGAGCCCTATCCGCACCAAGCGCATCTGCTCCGCCGCTCCCTTCTTCCTCTCCGGCCGCCGCAGAGCCCTCCCCGGCCTCGTCGAGGCCACGCGCGGCACACACACACTCACCCGCACGATCGCGCGCCCTCGTAGCCGCTCTCCCGCACGCGCACATCCTCTTCTCCGCGCGCGCCCGAGCGCCGCCCGTCTCCGGCGAGCTCGCAGCGCAGCCCTAGCCCCTGCCCTCGTCACCGTCACGCGTCTCCGGGACCGCCGTCGCACGGCGCGTCCGCAGCCACCCTCCGCGTCCCGCTCCGGCCACCACAGCCCTCACCGGTGAGCACTCCGGCGCCGCGCCGCCGCGCGCGCGCCCGCGCCGCCGCGCCTTGTCGGCGCCACGCGGTCGCCCGACGTGGCCGCCACGTCGGCAGCGTGGGCCCGTTGACCCCAGGTCGCCTGCCCCCGTGGCGCACGCGGTGCACCGTGCACCCCTCTCTCGTGCACCCGTGGTCCACCACTCCATGGACCCGGCTCACCAAACAGTAGCGCACGGACCCCGCTGGGCCCTTGGCCCACCGGTCAGTGAGACAATCTCGCTGGAAATTGCTAAACGCACCCGGGTGTTGTACACAGAAAACATTTTCGACCACATTTCCAATAGCAGAAAAATCCCAATAAATTCCCAAAAATCATATATTCCTTTCTAACCATTTTGCAACCTTTGAACACCCCTGGAAAATTAAGATGTTGATTATACTTAATTAAGTTGATCAAATCCTAATCTTTCCCATTCTTATTCATTCGAAAATCCATAACTATTTCATCCTAACTCCAAATCCAGAAATTCTTTCGCCTAAATCCCTCTAAAATCCTTCTCTACTTGTCTACGCCAAAGCCATTTTTATTTGCTGTTTATTTGGGATTTTATTTTATTTAATGATTGTTAATCGTTTGAGCGGTAGATTTATTCGCCTTTTATCTATTTTGATCGTTAGATAACCAAACGTTCGAAGAAGAGCACGAGGATCCCGACTACGAGGAAGGACTCGAGGAAGAAGACTTCGAAGGCAAGTCCTAACCCCCTTGATCATATTGCGCCTATGTTCGCAAATAATCCTATTTAGAGCCTGATTTCAAATAAACATGCATAATATTTTATAAATGATTTAAATGCTTAGAATGTCCTAAGTAATTGTTGTTTGCCTCACCTTGATATTGTTTATACCCTAATCTCCTTGTTAACCCTAGGTCCCAACATCATTAATATTTAATGATTTGTTGGATGAATATGCTGCTTAGGACTTTATTACACGGTGTATATAATTAATCTTGCTACACATGTTTTTGGTGTTAAAATGTGTGAGTGCTTGGTGGTGTGCGTAAATGTGAACTTGGGTGGGAGTAGTGATGTTATGCAACCCATAGTGGGGGTTTGTTTTGGCGGGACCAGGCGAGGTAGTCCTCAGTGGGGAGGCTATCTCTGGGACGCCTTCCTCGTGAGGAATGGCTATTGAAGATGCCTGGTTCGGTCGTATAAGGACCGGTTCATGTGCCGCCTTGCTTAGCACCCATCGTGCAACCACATGCCTTGTATGGGAAAGGTTTGGAACCACACCCTACTATAGTGTCACCCGGTACCCACCAGGAGGCGGGAGTCGCAGCGGAAGCCAGGAGAAGACCTAACGAGATTGGCGTTAGCGTCCGGCGGATGGTGATGGCCAATGGCCCTTATTCCTATGGTGAATGAATGCCCCTGGTTGTGGATTTTCCGTGGTGGTGCCGTGGTGACACCAAGTAGGTACGGAACCATTAGTATGCCAGTCTAAACCATGACGATGGCAAAGGCTGGTATACCTTGTGGGTAAAGTGCACAACCTCTGCAGAGTACCGAATCTATCCGGATAGCCGTGTTCCATGGCATTGGACAATTGCGAAAGCAATGGGCACACAAATGATTAGATTTTTCCTGTGTGAGTGATCCTTGGCGTGTGTGTTTTGGAAAAACACCGGTTTGGAGCCGTGTGCTGGTTGTCTGCCAGCGTTAAAACTTGGGAACTGGCGGGATGGATGCATCTCCCCCAGGGCCAACCAACCCCACTAAACTCAAAATCTTACTTGACTTAGTTTGCAAAGCAATTTTGCTTTTCAAACCAATCCCTTTCACAAAAATTGGCTTTTCGGCCGATATATCACACCCCAGCCCTATCCTTGACCTCTCCCTTGCATGCTATTAACCCTTGTGATAGGACTTGTTGAGTACCTTATGTACTCACTCTTGCTTCAATCATTCAGAAGAAGAACCAGAATATGATTTCTAAGGCGATGGTGATGATGAGTAGGGTTTCCGTCCGCGCGCAAGTCTGCCTGTAGAGTGGACCTCGCTTCAGTCTTCCGTTGCAATAGCTCTAGTGTTGTGTCACTGTCCTCAGTGACGCACAAGTGTGGTGGTTGTGCCGTGTTGTAATAAGGCTTTTAGCCATTGTACAAAGACCTTTTGTAATATAAAGGCTTGTAATGAGACTTGATAATATTATTAATGGTATGACTCTGAGATGCCATTTTGTAAAAGTGTCGTATCAGCTACTGATCCAGGGACTGATACGGTAAGCACTAGTGCCTCAGAAATGGGGTACGACAGTGCGCCGGGTGCGGAGGTCCTTAACAGAAAAACCAAAGGGGTCAAATTCCATTGAACAAAGATTGTCACGTGTAAATTGTCGAACCGAAAGGAGGCTACGAACTAAGGATGGGACAATTAAAACATTGTTCAATGCAAAGTTGGATGAAGGGGTAGGTAGCAAGGTGTGACCACGGGCGGTAACAGGGATGCGGGCGCCGTTGCCGACCGTGACTAGACAATAGAAGGGGGGAAGACGGGAGAGAAGGATACCTTCGTTAGAGGCCATGTGAGAAGAGGCGCCGCTGTCCGCGACCCATTGATGGGGCTGCTGGAGGGCGAGCTGGTTCATGGCGGCGACGAGAGCTGCAGCATCCCACTGTGGTGCCGAGGTAGAGAACTGAGCGGGGGCTGTCGCCGTGTGCGCCTGAGGGTAGGGGCCGAGGATGCCGTTGGAGGAGGGCCGCTGCTGCTGTGACGGACCTTGACCGAGGAGACCAGGCAGAGCATAGGGGTTGAAACACACCCATGGCCCGGTCGGCATTGGAGTTCCTGGCGCCAGGGGACGTTGGCCATAACCGGACTGGTTCCTTCCACCACGCCAGCGGCCGCCATTGCGACGATTGTTGTTGTCGGCGCGGCCCTGGTGGGAAGGGCCAGAGGAGGGCGACGAAGTGGCCGAGCCGGAGGAGAGCGCAGTAGGGCGGCACGCACCGGTGCCGTAGGCCGAGGAAGGCGTGGAGACGACGAGGGCCGTCTGGGAAGCGGTCTTGGCTTCGTTGGCCAGGCGCGACTCCTTGGTGGCGAGCATGGAGCGCGCCCGGTCGAAGGAGGGCAGCGGGGAGGTGTTGGCGATATCGTCGGCCGTGCTTGAGAATCAAGGGTTGAGGCCGCGAAGGAGGTTGAGGACGAGCTGCGGTGCGGCGACGGCGTACCCGACGTCGCGGAGGGAGTCCGCCACGACCTTCATCTGCTGGCAGTAGTCATTGATCGATAGATCGCCCTGCACCATGGAGGAGAACTGCTGGCTGAGGAAGACGGCGCGCGACTCCTTGTTCTCACTGAAGAGGGACTCGATGCGGACGAAGAGGGCACGCGCGGTCTACCCAGGCTCGGTGGCGAGGTCGAGGACGTCGTCGGCCACGGTGGTGAGCAGCCAACTCTTGACCGCAGCGTCGGCTTGGAGCCATGCAGCGTTATTGGGGTGCGCCGCGGCTGTGCCGTCGATGTGTGGCAGAAGGCCAAACTTCCCACACATCGCGAAGAAGAACGACGACCACTTGGTGAAGTTGGGGTGGAGTAGCTCGAGCTTGACGGGGACGTGAGCTTGGGCGGCGACGGTGCAGAACGGGGACAGCGCGAGGACAGGCGCGGGCTGCGACACCGCGCCGGCCGTGGTGGAGCTCATGATCGCAGAGGAGGAGGCCGCGTCGGTGTCGCCCATCGTCGATAGGAGGTGGGTGGTGGCGGCGGCTAGGGTTAGGGTGCTCAGGGGAGGTGCGCAGGAGAGGCAAGCGGAAGTTTAGGGTGGGAGGGGATCGGGAAAAATGCTCTATACCATGTAGAATTATGGGAAGCACCTCACGGCACATCAGGCATGGGTGTGTATATTTATATTGTACATCAACTTGTACATCAAGAAAGAATTACAACAAATGATCTGGAGATCATATCTTTCTACAATTACAACATATCTCTAATAGTCAGCCTATCCTGTCACTCGTGAGTGGTTACTTCTTTATTTTTTCAGAGAGCGTGTGCAATTAGTTTTGTAAAGGCGTGCAAGTTGCAACCACCATGCACTAAAGCAATCACTAAGAGATCATTCTGGGTTGTATAAACGAAACCAAATTTCATAACCATCTCAATTTGCCGAGTAGACAGATCTATCCATGGCTCTAGTGTTATAATTTCTGTTATCAATTCAGTAAGTTTAGAAACAGGACACAAGTATAGTGAACATGAACACTGAAGCAAAATGAACATGGTGCTCTCCTTAGTCATGTTTATTTCGTGGTCATTTCAATTATCAGAATCATATCATGATCTGCCATTTCGAGCCCGTGATGACAAGTATAAACCATTTTGGATTCTTCCATTTCAGATATTGGGCTAAATCAACCCGAAATTGAACAGAATTGCAGATGCATGATCAGGAAGACGTGTGTTTGTACTTTGTACACACTCACTTTCTGGCATCACATTACGACGAATCATTTTTCAGTTACATTCGAAACCAACAATACATTTCTGAAGCTTGTGAGTTGTAAACAGTGCTACGCTGCTATTACCTTGTACTAAAACAAAGCACATTCTGGGCTGCAAAACAAAACAAAATTTTGGAACTTTTGCACATTCTATACTGGATACAAATGTTCAGGAAACATTCTGAAGTGTATACATAGATTTTATTAAGCCATTGAATGCTGAAAAGATGACATGGATGGTGAACATGAACTCTGAAGCAATTTTTTTTCAGAAAAATTATCTCTGAAGCACTAGCTGCTCCTAGAAAGATTAGATAGTGATCCCTTTGCATTCAGCTATTTTAAGTGCGAGATGACAATGATTAACATTTCGGACAAAAGCTCCTGACTTGTTCCATTTCATATTAGCAATGTATAGAAATAAGCAGTAATACTCAGAACAAAACAACTCCAATTGAATTCAGTTCCAACAGTCAATGCCACACCGCATATATAGAAGAATGATCAGATAGCTTTCTTTCCATGTACACATCAATGGTTTGCGTGTCTCCTAAATACCATAAACATGCAAAATCACTTAAGCTACTAATATGAATATGAAAATATTCAATAGAATCATGGGGTTATCTAGATACCCCATGAACATTTGTAACCAGATTATATAACACTTCAAACAAAGGCCTCAGTAAATATTATGTGCCATTGACAATAACCACATGTGCTTTTCCGTGGCCGCTCATTTCTTTGAGCCATACCAATTTTTCTACACTATAAAGATTTGAACATATCTCATGCCACTAAGTGTTAGAAATTTAATTTTTAACAAGCCACTAAATCCATAAAAGATGAAATGGCTAGTGAATGATAATTCAAACAATTTTCCTTGCTCCTGTCTCTTTTGAAAATAAAAACGAACTCCATTTTAAAAATAAACACTAAGTCAAGTTCCATTAAAAAGATGATTACTTGAAAGGTTTAGACAATGTCTCCTTCGTAGCCTCTTTTAGCTAATAGGATTTCTTTTATACCCGTCCATTTGAGCCCCAGATGATCGACAATGCTAAATACTTTTGGACAAAAGGTCTTGACTTCGTCTATTTCTGGATTGGAATGGGTAGAAATAAGAATTATGTTATATTTGCTATTTTTAGGAGATGACAATTATAAATGATTTTGGACGAAAAACTCCTGGCATCTTCCATTCTGATTAGAATTGGATAAAAATAAGCACCAATATTCAGAAAGAAACACCTGAAATCTCCTCACTTAAAAAAAAAACTCGACCAAGGGGAGAGACGTCCCCTGGCTTTTTATTAAGAGGATGCCGCACTCGAACCCGGGTGGGATAGCACTTCATGTGCCTGTGCTAGCCACTCCACCCGCGAGAGCTTGGCTGAAATCTCCTCACTTGCCTCAGTTGAATCCATTCCATCAGTTGTTCACTCCAGCCTGACCGTTTGCAAGGGCCATTTTCTGCATGTGCGAGAGATAAAAGAAAGACAGATCACAAGTGGGACACGGAAAGACAGAATATCAGTCAAGATAGCGAAGATGATTGTTCTCAAGGCAATAGTATCTCTGGTACAGCACTCGACTAGAGAAAACACATGGGTCTCAACAAACTAGTAATAAAAATTTATTGTGATAAAAAGGCACCGTTACATGGCTTATTACAATCTGCATCTAAAATTATGAAACAATTGACTCTCAGTTAGCCGGTTTAAAGGCTAAGAGGCGTGTGTCTCCGAAATCCCTCTTGTACACATCTGCCTCATACTTGCCATTCTTGCCATCACTGTTCAACGCATCGATGATGAGATCGTAATGTGTGCCTAACTCAATGTCAGGATATTTGTCGCCACTCACCACTTTGTTGAACTTAATCCCATCGTTCGCCTGCTTGACGTGCTCCTTCACAGCCCATCTGCCGAGCCCCTGAATGGATGGATTATCAATGTCTACGGGGATTGCTGTGGTGGGTGTTGTAATGAGGTAAATGGCTATGAAGCAAACAACAAAGGGCAGGACTCTTCTCATGGCTGGCTTGCAATTTTCCTTCGAGAGAGAAATTGCAATGAAGAGATTGATGAGGTGTTTTGCTATGGTGACGGTATAAGATATTTATATAGCGCTGGGCCTTGGTTGCACGATCTGCAATTGGCTGCAGATTTGGCATACACCGATTTGTTGTGTAGTATCAAAATCTTGACCTTCTGTTTGTTGTGTGGCAAAATCTTCACATTATATTTATATATCAGTTATAACTAATTTGTAGTGCATGAAAATCTTCACCTTCCGTATGAACAAATTCATTCATTGACGTGATTGTGCCATGTATTCCTTCTACTACTAAAAATAGGTAATTCTTTCCTAAATATAGTTATCAGACTTATATATGGGATCGATTGAGGCATCATATTACCTTAATTAATTGAGAAAATAACGAAAACAGTCCATTTTATTTAAAGCTTTGCAGTGTGGAAACTCTGCAGTTGAATTTGTTATGTCTTTAACGAAAACTGTCATCAACAAATAAGTCTATTTTCTGTAGTAAAGCTCGCAAAGCCTTTCATTCTGCTGAAAACTATCCATTTTATTTTAGGATCTACGAACGAAAACAGTCCATTTTATCAGATACAGAGATTGCAAACTCTAATACTGATGCACTGATAACTAGGAGCGGCCGTCGACTACTCCAATCCCGTGCGGCGAATCTCCATCTGAAAAGGGCCATAACAGTGATCTAATTTCTCTCGAGTGGTGTTGTGCACATAAGAATGGCATTCTGAGATCTTAGAAGGAAAAAAAAAAGAATGGCATTCTGAAACTTGATGAGGATTTTTTTTTTTTTTTGGGATGAAAACTTGATGTGGGATTGCAGGGTTGTCAACCAATCCTGTCGCTTGTGTGCTGCCAGTCAAGATTCTCTATGTTTCAGACCATGGTCCATGGATATATTACAGATCTTTACTCTGTCATAAATAAGTAAGTTTGAAGTTTCCATATTTTGCCACTTAACATCTTGGGGACAACAAGTACTCCCAGTCCATCTTTGATCAGCGTGTAAGTTTTTTCCACCAAAGTCAGTGGCCTCATAATTCTACACCATATAGATGGTATTGCAGGTATGAGTGGTATTTCATCTCTCTCGGTCAGTGGTCACTGGAGGGAGGGAAAATGAATGAGGTTATTCGGTCGGAAATTAAAAATATCTATATGCTAGGTGTAGGTTTAAAGAGAGAGAAGCATGTTATGCGTGACAACCTCGATTCACTCTCCATTTCACTTGACATCTCATAATTATGTGTGCTTTAGAAGAACAAAAGTATCGGTATTTGTCTGTTATAAGAAGTTGGAACAAAGTGCATCTGGAAATAAAATTGTGATCTTTCACGTGGTACCACTGCTCAATGTGCAATAGGAAGGATCAGCCGGCCCAACGAGTCGGCTGATGGTTACAAATTATCACAAAGAAATGCGGGTGAAGCGAATCGAACTGTTTCCTAGTAGAGAACAGCAAGAAGAAGAATCATACCGAAACTGTTTAATTGACAGTCATTTTCTCGCGAATCATGTCCGTGATAACTGGATGGCTTAGGGTCCAGCTGAGCACACTCATTACTCTCGACACAGGCATCCAAGCATTCTGCAGATAAACTGAATCAAAATTGAGAACGTTCTTAAGTCATAACTAAGCGATAGATCAACTCTTCAACAACATGTCAGTTCAGGTCTTATCTTAGTCTACTATACGTAGGGACACAGCATCACCGTCGATCAGTTCTGGAAGGCCACCGGGCTCCTGACCTGATGGTCCTCGTTCTCCCAGCTGACGTGCCCGAAGTCACATCACCGGTAGAAGCCGGCGGCGCCGATAAGAGGCACGGGCCGAGAAGCAGTAGGCGGCGGTGTGGGAGCTGGCGTCGCCGACGGGAGCGAGGAGGCAGCTGACGCCAGCGACGAGGAACAGCAGCACAAGGACCTGCTGGGCGGCATTGGACATGGTGACGACGGAAGGTGACCGAGCTGCAGAATGGGGTGGAGTAACGGCGTGCACCTAGATCTGAAGGGAAGCGAGCTAAGGAGGAGGAGGAGGAGGACGACAAGTCTTCGCGTACGCGGTCTCACCATAGGAAGAAAAGGGAGGCATGGCGAATCGAACTCAGCGTGCCCTCTTGCAGGGCACACGTTTTCTTCTAGTGAACAAGCTGTGTCAAATTTTATTTCGATGGCTTTGCAAGAGAGAACACTAGCAGATTCAACAGTGCCTCATTCCTAATATCGATTGCAGCTGGTTTTCATGACCAATAAAACAGAGGACAGAACAGAGCATAACATAAAAAACAGAGGACAGATCAGAGAGCATCAGATCACACCATGTCTTTTCTGATTCGAATGCAAGTCTCCACTAGGCTTCGTCAATTCTTCCACTGGAACACCACTGGGCTCCTGACCTGATGATCCTCGTTCTCCCAGCTGATGCTCCCGAATTCCCAACCTGCTTTCCCGTCACCAACCGCTTCGTTTCGGAACTCGATGGAGTAGGTCTTCTTCTCGTACTGCTCCTTGAACTCCAGGGTCGCCGGCGTGACCGTCACCTTGACATGCCTCGGCGCCACGACGGTGACGTTGTACGTCTCGGCCTCCTCGGACACCTTGGTCACCGTCCTTGTCAGCGTGCGGACGTCGCCGGCGCGGCCGTCGAAGACCACGACGAAGGAGGGGTAGTTGAGGTCGGCGGCGCCGCCGGGGAGCGTGGTCGTCGTGCACGTGGCCATGTCGGGGGCGAAGAGGCGCAGCTGCTCCGTGGTGTAGTTGAGGGCGCAGAGGAAGTCGACGTAGTCCCGCGCGCCGGCGTCGTACACCAGCCCCGGGTCCGTGGCGAGCTGTGGGCGGACGTGCCCGGCACCGGCGGCGAACGGCGTCGCGGCCGTGGGGCCGCTGCTGCCGTCGGCGCCGACAGCGTCGTCGAGGATGTCGCGTCCGGTGTTGTCCAGCGTGGCCGCAGTCGTCATCAGCGCCGACCGTATCATGGCCGGCGTCCATTCGCCGTGCTTCTTCTTGATCAGCGCCGCGACGCCGGCGACGTGCGGGCAGGACGCGGACGTGCCCGAGTCTATGTCGTAGGAGTCCTGCCAGGCCGCGAGGATGTTTTGCCCCGGCGCGACAATGTCAGGCTTGAGGAGCTCAGGGACCACCGGATTTGGCCCCCGCGACGAGAAAGCCACCAGCATCGGCGCCCGGTTTTCTCCTATGACAGTCTCGCAGGTGAAGCGGAAGGCCCCCACTGGATACGTCATCGAAGCCATGTAGGACATGAGCTTATCGCCGTCGGTCCGGCTGAGAAGGATACACGGAATGGAGAAGGAGATGGCCACCAAACCATCTCGGTACCAGCTGTACCTGTGCATGACAATTAGCCCAACTCCACCAAAATTCTGGACCTCAGTTTCGCTGGCTGCTCCGCTCACGCAAACCACGATTTTGCCCATAATTTTGTCTCGGGTTAGATGATCCTTGTTGCACAAAACAGAGACAAGGGGAACCATGTCGATGCCGCTGGATTCCATGGCGTAAAGAGATTGCCCTGTGACCACTGCACCATCCCCCAGCTTGATACTCGCCGGGAACAACCGGTCCAATGTGCCGGCGCCAACGTTGGTCATCCATGGTGCCACGTTAACCAGCGAGGAAGCCGTTGGTCCAAAATTCCCCCCTGCAAGGACCATGAAAACTCCTTTTCTCTCGGCTCCAAACGCCGCAATGGCGAGGGGGTCGTCATGGAAGGGAGAAGCATCAGGGTAGCCGAGGGAGATCGACAGGATGTCCACGCCGTCCTTCACCGCGGCGTCCATCGCCGTACCCCGCGCAAACTTGCCGATTCCAACATTCTGGACCTCTGAGCCAGCAGCCATGGACGAACAATAAGTTCCGTGCCCGTCCATGTCCCTCGGGGAGGGGACGCCGCTGCTCTTGCTCCTCCCCATAGCCTTGGCGCCAGCGTCGAAGGCCTTGGCGCCGACGAGCTTGTTGTTGCACAAGCTGGCATTGAAGCCGTCGGCGTCGACGCACATGCCCCTCCAACTCGACCGCACGGGGCCGAGCCCCCTGTCGTTGAAGCTGGCGCTCTCCGGCCAGATGCCGGTGTCGACGACGCCGATGATGACGCCGTCGCCGAAGTCCGTGTCCTTCCAGGCACCGAAGCCGGGATCCAGACCGAGGAACTCCGGCGACCTCGTGGTCAGCAACTGGAGCGCCCTGTCCTCGTGAACGCCGGTCACGCCGGCGGCGTTCGACAGGCGCCGGGCCTCGTCGCCGGTGAGCTGGACGGCGAAACCGTGCATCACGGTATCGTAGGTGTACAGGAGGCGGTTGGAGCTGGCCGCCGCACGAGGTGAGTGAGTGGCCACCAAGGAGTTGTACCAATGCTCGTGCGTGGCGAAGAGAGATGGCTTGGCGAGGTGGTTGGCATGGACGATGTAGGTGCTGATGTGGTCTGCGTGGTTCTTGGGTTCTGGAATGCGAACTGAGAGGGTGATCGGAGCAAGGAGGAGAAACAATGTCAAGAGAAGCAGGGAATCGGAGGCCACGGACGCCATTGTTGTGGTGTGAATAGTTCAAGTTGATGAAGAGCAGAGGATGGTGTGATCTGGGTGCTGATCCGTGCTTTCTTCCCCGTGGCGGGTCGCCACAACCTCCTGCCCCCCAACCTGTATGCGCGGCCGAGCTTGCGGTCCGCCCCTCCCTCGCGGCTCCGTCTTCTCTTCAACCGCCACGCTCACGCGGCCAAGCTCGTGGGTCGATGCGAGAGCGGCGCGCCGGCCAGCTCGCGGATCTGCGCTTGGGGCGACGGCGAGCTCGCGGAGCAGCGCACGGCGCGTCGGTCGGCGAGGTCGCGGAGCAGCGCTCGGGGCGGCGAGCACGTGGGTCGTCGGGCTCGCGGAGCGGCGCTGGGGGCGACAAGCACGCGGACCAGCGCTTGGGGCGGCGGACTCGCGGAGTGGCGCTTGGGGCGACGAGCTCGTGAATCGGCTGGCTCGCGGAGTGGCGCTCGGGGCGACCGGCGAGCGGGACGGCGAGCTACTGCGCCTGCACACGGCGCGACGGGCGACGAGGTGGCCGAGAGGAGCAGGACGCGGACGCTCGTGGCGGCAAGCTCACGGAGACGTGCGCACCGCGGAAGCGCTCGGGGACGGCGAGCTCGCCGCTGCAGCGGAGCTCGGGTCGGAGCCGGGGGGATTGGGGGTTGGAGAGGAGGAGGTGTGGCTTGGTAAAGCTTGTTTCATGATGTGCTGCTGGCTTGGCGTTGTGAATTGGTAAAGTTTTCCCAGCCCAGTGCACTCTGCGCGCAATGACTTTACTGCTCACGAACTCTGCGCGCAGGCACGCATCGACCAGGCGCAGGCGTCGCATCACTGTACAGGCCGCCATATGGTCGCATCACTGTACAGGCCGCCATATGGTGTGCCGTCACCCTTGCGCGGCTACTGGATTAAACACATGGTCTACCTTTGTGTTTATCAAATGTTATTATGCTCACATTCAAATCTCAACGGAACCTTGTGCCATGCTCACTTTTTTTTTTTATAGGGTGCCATGCTCACTTGCTCAGGCACAGAAGCAGCATATCGTTGCATGAAAGTTCTTGGATCATCCCTAGTTGAAAGCGTGCAGGAGAAACTGTAAATCACGCCCTACGGCTGATGGATGGCTCAAAGGTCACTATTAATCCAGAAACTACTCTGTTGGAGTCAGATATGAATTTTTTGTGATGGATATTTGATACATAATTTTATTGTTAGTTGATATAGAGCCCCTGATCTCCTCCTATGTATATTGTTTTCAGGTTCAACATGGCATGTTATTGTTCAGCTCTACTGTCTGTAACTGTGGATGTCTTCCTATTGTGACCAGCATTAAAGCAACTTCAATAGCTTACCTAAAACTGGCTATCCAAAAGCAGTTCTGAGTACCTCCCTAAAACAATTTTCTGTGTTTAGGTAGGTTGTGCTTTTCCAGACTACCTAAAATCAGAGTACTATATTTCGAGGCTGCTTGGTTCCCGGCCGTAAATCGTCACGCGTTGACTTCGGCGGCGCCGAAAAACAACGCCTAAACGTCGGCGCGATTTTGCACTAGAAAACGTGTGGCAGCCGCAGGTTTGTTACGATCCAAACAACGCCGCATCTTCCGCTTTGTTGCTGCAAGTTCGGCGTGGCGACGCGAGGCGGGGAACCAAGCACCACCCCCCTTCATTTCATTCTTTTCCTATTACAATGAACATCAATAGTTAATTCAAATGCGATTTTGATATCACAATAATTCAACCTTAATTTGTACAATCATATTCTGATAAACCATCTGTAGATGCTCGAATTAACTCAAACCATTTGTACATGCTCCAATCATTTTTCGTGCAAGCCACTTAGTTACTGACGAAACTGAAAACAGACACTACACAAGCTAGACAGAGTTTGGCTACCCAAAAGTCTGTTTTTAGGTATCGGTACCCATATGGGTAAGCTGTTGGAGTTGTTCTTAGAACCAAGGTTCTCAATTTCGTTTTACTCGGTAAAACTGGATGGCACCGGTAGGTCCGGTTTACCGGAAAACCGGAAAAACCGGTCGAAAACCGGTCCGAAATCCGTTTGACGAAATTTGAACGAAAAATGTCGAGATTTTCGGTAAACCGGACGAAATTGCCGATAAACCGGACAAGAATTTCGCTAAACCGGTTTAAAGAGGAAAATTGAAAAAATGTAAAAAGTTGAAAATTTGAAAAAATTGAAACCAAAAATATGTTAAAAAACTAGATCATTTTTTCAATCCAATGGTGAAAACGGAACATGTATATTCGATCGTTTGGTTTGTCAAAAAAATCGAAGAAAGTTGCTAGTTTGAATTTTTGTACACAGAAAAGTTGTGTGATTTTTTCGACCCATCAAACGATCGAATCTTCGTGTTTGGTTTCCACCATTGTGCTGTAAATTTCATCTAGTTGTTTTACATATTTTTGTTTTAAATTTTTTCAAATTTTCAAATTTTTTTGAATTTTGAATTCGGAAACCGGAGAACCGGGTAAACCGGACCGGACCGGTTTTTCCGGTTTTCGCGGTAACCGGTCCGGTTTACCGCGGTTTTGTGAACCCTGCTTAGAACCCGGTGTCCTTTGAATATCCTGCACAAAAACGAAATTCCGAGAAGTTCGAAAAAAAAGAATTTTTGAGAATTAGTGTTGTCTTACTCCTTTTAACTGTGCATGGAAATAGGCTTGTTGATACATATTTGGACGTGAAAATAACACTTTCTTTTCTGGGTATGGAAATAGGCTTCTTGATACACATTGGGAAGTGAAAGGAACACGCAACCCCAGCACTTTGCACCAGATCACGTACCAGGGGCTCAGAGAGCAGATGGATGTTTGGCGATTCGCCTACTGCTAGTGGAAGAACACTCTCATTGCTCCTCGTCTCTCTCTGCACTTACCTCGTAGAGCTGATAGGAGCAAACAAATTCATTAGGAACAAATACATGATAATGACGATGCCAACATCCCGTTCATCTGATCACCTGGACACAGGCCGCGGCTTGCACGGGACTCGCCACTGGCTTGCTGGCGTGCTGCAGTGCCGTCTGCAGTAGCAGCTCGGTACCAGGCGGCAGGCGCCTCTCCCACCAATGGCCGTGAACCAAGCCACCAATACCACGGTGTGTACTGTGTGCACATGAACGGGATGTTTCTCTTGCACAGTACGTACGATGTTTCTCTTGCGTCTGTGCTTGACAGGGCATGGTCTTCGGGGCGTGAGCGTGACCCGGAGGCCGGAGGATTTTGTTCGTTTATCCCGTGACCGTGAGAACCGGCCCCCGCGTCGATCTACTTTCCACCTCCCACGACACGCCCTGCTCGTTGGCTGCTGTCATGCGGCTCGTTTATGGTTTATCTCCCCTCCCCGCACTGCTCCTTTTGCCTTGCTTTTGCGGATCAGCAAATAGTTGTAGTGATCAATCATGTTTAAAGATAAGAGTCCGCCATGTTTGCCAATTAGCAAGGCCAGTTCAAACCAGGAAAGGTAGACATGGCAGCAGACAAACTGACAGTTGATTTTTTTTTTTCAGAACTTTCGATAGCTGAAATTTATCATACTAGCATCAGAAACTGCACGGATGACACGCCCGAATCAAAGCCACGATGTATCCTGGCCTTACACACTTACAAATATAATCAGGCGCAACTCTCAGAATTTTAGATTGTGCTGCCACGCAAAGGTAACCGATAATACTACTACCAATAGCGGTGACATATAGTAGGGCGCATTGATCACGCATCAACATCATCGCCCCGGCGGCCACCTTCCGAGTACTCGAAGAAATCTATCTCGTCCTCGTCCTTCAAATCTATATCCGCCGGCGTCTTCCAGCCGACCACTCGGATGCTGCCGTCAAACAGGAACGTGCCGGTGCCGTAGCTGACCTCGGGCGCCTTGGCGTAGTACTTGTCCATGAGGGCCTGAAGCTTATCAGTCGTCTTCATGGTGTGGAAGACCCGGCGATCGTGCTGGTCCAGAACCTTGAGCGTGATGAGCTCGGCCTTGACGTCCATCTGGCCCTGCTGCTTCATAACCATCACAGTTGAATATTAGTAGCTAGATTCAGGGCCAAGATTCAACTATACTGAGGGTCGCAACAGATCCTGATCATCTAAACAAGTACAAGATCCTAAGCGGACCTAATCTATGTGCAGGTTAGCGGATATACAGCGGTGTTTAAATGGCTAACAATTACCTGTGGCGACAGCGACATGACGACTGATCCCTCGTACGAGCGAACCTTTCCAACTCGCCCGGCTAGTTGGATCACCACGTGCAATGTGCTTATATAGGGCATCGTGGGTCAGTTTCTTGATATTGCAGACTGCACGTTTCGGCTGCCGCGTCAGTAATTGTGTTCCGAGTTCGAAGCGTCCGGGGCAGAGATATGGAGTGGTCATTTGACTCATTTCTGTTCACAATCGCAGTAATTCAAGCAAGATACGCTACGCGTTCGGCTTTCCCCACTGCAGCATCCGTGCATTTTCCTTGCAAAAAAAAGAGAACATATCCGTGCATTTTGAACAACCAGAATCTGTTTTTTTTTAGGTTAACAACCAGAATCTGTTGGGCTGGGCACTGCAGCTCGGTAGAGCCTGATGGCAAGGCCCGGCTGCGTGACCAGACACCGGCCCATTGCACGATCGAATCCAGCACAAAGCTAAAAAAAAAAACAATGCAAAGGTTTGTTGATAAATTCGTCTCTTTTCTTAGAACGTGTGCACTGTGCACATATCAGATAACCAAAACCATGGTACAAAGGTCGACTACAAATCACTAGAAACAAATTATGAAAGGACCTCACTTTGAACTATGCACTTGAGTTTGAAGGGTGCCAACTCTTATATGGATGTATGGATTCTACGGACTCGAACAAAATAGATTAATGCCATCCATCAGTCATAACTGGGGTTCGGCAGCAACGATTCAAGCTGTCGGCGAGTATCCCAGACAAAACGAGCGGCAAGTTCGCATCTGCCGTGACGAGCATTCGGAGTTGCAATCGACAATGTAATCGTGTAGATCTTTTCGTCATCTTTAAAAACAAGATTTTTTTTCCTCACAAAAATAAATAAATCTTTAAACACTTTGCAACACAGACCAATAATCAAGGAGAAATTATATGGTGTTTGGAGTTAATTACAACCGTTCATTTTATCAGATCTAATGGTTAGAAATAGGGAGGAACTTAATAAAAAGAACTTTAAGTTGTGGACCGGTACCACATATATGTGGCCAGGTACTAGTGTTTTCTCTTTCTTTTATGCTGGAATTGCCTTAGAGCGCAGATGTCTCTGTCCCTAGGAACGTGATGCTTAGGTGCGAGGTAAAACACAAGCAGGAGATCGAGAAGAAATCATACGGATTGCAACCTACAGATGAAGAATCTGCTTCCTAAAGGCCGGACTCTGGACAGAAACAGAGGATTTGCTATGGCAAAGACCCTCACCTTCCCACTATCCTATAGCTTGACTCAGAACATACCTAACCTAATTAAGACATTTACAGAGGGCTAAGCGACGAAGGATAGTTCGGTACCTGCACATATCACGTATTATCAGGCAGCGTTCTTTGGCAAAGATTAAAGACTTTCTACTGTGCTTGGAAGGAACCTCCGGTTCCTCTCCCACCGATAATTCCCAGCTGTTGATCTAATATGGCTAATTAAACAACCCAATTTAACATAAACGGGGGTAGTTTAGTAATTGCATCTATCTAACTCCTCCCGATTAGTACGGCTCCGATCCCTATAACGAACCGTTGCCAGCCGCCATCAATCGCACGCGTCGCTGCTCCGATCCCCACCGCCGGCGAACGGTTGCACGCTGTCGTCGCCCACGCTCGCATGCGCTGCTCTTCCCACTCCCCCATTGTCCCACGCTCGCAAGCGCCGTCGTTGTTCCCCTTTGACGTCGAACGGTTGCCGGCAAAGGAGTTCGTTGTGTGCTTCAGCCTTTAGCGGCGACATCAGAGTGACCACAATTCGAACGGGTTGACTGCAGAGCAGATTAGAAGCCGCAGCACAATGGAGGAGAACGGGAGCCGGACAGAGTTGATCTTCCCTGTAGTCCTTCCTAGCAGTGGTTTAGCCTTGGGGTCGTTCGAATTGTGGTGTTCAGTCTCCAACGATTTTCAGTTCTGCTTTGTTTTCGGGGTGAAAACAGTAACACATTGATTCAAAATTTGAGGAATTTACGTGTCGTATTATAAATTCTGGTAATAAGTAATGTTTTAGAGAATCTCAAAACCTTTCCAACGAATGTTTATATATGTTTTTTGGTTGCATATAATTGAAGTTATTGCATTCTGAAGATTGGTTGTCGAGCTGTTGTGTAGCTATTTTTCAGACCGCGCTTGGTAGGTCGAACGCAGTTTTGGAGTTCTTTACTTACGAGTTTGAAAATCTTGTAATAAGGAAAGTTGTAGAGATTTTGTAGATCTATCCAACGAGTATTTATTCATAGTTTTTCGTCCAGTATAACAGGAGTTATGAGTTTCTGAATATTCTATGGCGATTTTCAGTTCAGACTGAAACAGTTTGTGTCAGATACAGGATAGGTGAAAGTACTAAAATGTCCTTGGTCTATTTTTTAAAAAATGAAAATACTAGTACCGGGCCCACCATTTTTTGGTACTGGTCCACAACTTAAGGTTCCTTTTATTAGGTTCCTCTATATTTATAACCGTTAGATCTGACAAATGAATGGTTACAATTAACTCCAAGCACCATAGAATTTACTGCAATAAGGATGAAGATGAGGGCGGCCAAAGCGCCGGCGAGGATAGCGGCTTCAGCTCCAACGAGTAAGATTATGTTGACGAAAATGTTTAGCGAGAAAAATTTTGTGGGTCAGTCCAACGGATCGACCCTTTTGTTCTGTCAATCCATTCATGTGATTCCAATCGCTACCCATAGCCAAGCACGGGTTTGCCGTCTTAAAAGCACCATGGACACCGTTGATGACGAAGGGTCTTATTTTCATTGCCATCAGTTCATCTTGTGCCTTTCTGTTTGGTTCCGTTGCACCGCCATCATGGAAAAAGCAAGAAGCTTACGCCTGAACCGGAGGAAGACGAAGGAACCTGAAGTGTGTGACGACGGTGGCGGGTGGACTCGACGGCGGTGGGGAACAGCAATTCGTGCAATTTTGCGGCAACCGTTCGTCTCGGTTTCTATCTGGGAGCGAAGGAGATATGCAAAAGTACTGAACTACCCACGTTTATGTTAAACTCGGCAGTTTATTGAGCCATATTAAATCGACGATTGGCAACAATCGGTGGGAGAGGAACCCATGGTTCCCTCCAAGCACCGTAGAAAAGCTCATAATCAAGATGCAATCGCCAAAGTTCAAGATGGACAATAGTGCTAACTTAATTAGAGCTCATAAAAGTAAGAGCTCACGAACAACGTGCGCGCGCGCGCATCGATCAGGCGTCAACGTCACCATCCCAGCCGCCACCGACCGCGTACTCGAAGAAGTCGATTTCGTCCCCGTCCTCCAGCTCCATATCCGCCGGCGTCTTCCAGCCAACGACCCGGATGCTGCCGTCGAACAGGAACGTGCCGGTGCCGTAGGTGACCTCGGGCGCTTTGGTGTAGTACTTCTCCGTGAGGGACTGGAGCCTGTCGGTCGTCCTCATGGTGTGGAAGACCCTGCGACCGTGTTGGTCAAGAACCTTGAGCGTGATGAGCTCAGGCTTGACGACGCCATGCCGCATCATATATTGATCCAAAGAAGTTCAATGCATGTTTCGCCGTGACCCTCACAGGGATCTGTATTTATAGTATACAAGGCCTTTGGGTAAAAGTTATCGTGACAACTGACAAGGCGACAGATCGTGACTAAACGAGGTACAAGATCCTAACCGTATCAATTGTTTTTTAGAAAATACCCTAACCTTATCAATGGTATCCTACCTAACATAATCGATGTGCAGGTCACGGATTTACATCAACATTGACATGGATAACAATCACCTTCGAAAGTCCACCTACCTCGTTGGGTCCAAGTATGTGCAATGTGGTTATACAGGGAATAAACGTCTATTCCAATCTCGGGCGCATGATTTTACAAAGTTTCAAGTTGATTAAAATTTTTTGAGTCAATTTAAAAAGGTTCCAGGTCAATTTTTGAAAGTTTCAAATCAA
Source organism: Eragrostis curvula (assembly GCA_007726485.1). Taxonomy (NCBI): domain Eukaryota; kingdom Viridiplantae; phylum Streptophyta; class Magnoliopsida; order Poales; family Poaceae; genus Eragrostis; species Eragrostis curvula. The sequence goes on along the minus strand of RWGY01000469.1, from coordinate 122,212 downwards.
TTTTAAATAGTCTAATTAGAGTTGATTTTCAAAAAATTAACTCGGATTTGTCTCTGACTACATTGACGCATCGCAGCTCCCTTCATGGTTGCGGGCAGCCCACCTCCTCCTGCATAGCAACCAAGAAGAGGAAGAATGCACGTTGACGATGAACGAGCAACATTGACGGTGCAACAAGAAAGGCTTATCGTGGCGACAACACATTGCTTCGTGAGCTCCGAAACTGACAGAAAGGAAGTTGGTCCCTATCCGAATCGAGATGCGGAGAGGAAAGGAGGGGGCATAGGCCCCCCATGAAGTGGTTTTATATTAAAAAGGTTAAACATGAATTAAGAACGGGCTTTGGTCAAGTAGCCATCGCGCATGAAGGAATGATTGTGGATCAGTTTATTGGTACTGCAACATGCATACTTCGTCTGTTGCATAAGTAATTTTATCCCAAGTTTGAACTGACAGAAATATGAAGTGGTTTTTGATGGACATACACAATTGAGAGTTTTTTCTCTAATAAAAAAGACTAGTGGTAAGTTAAGCCATGTACGCGCCTCCACAGCCTCTCATGCATTTTTTTTTTTTTTGAGGTAAAGCCTCTCATGCATATGTGCATACGGTATGCTGCCTTTCAGAAACAAAGACCATGGATGTGTTTTGCCAAGCATAGGTGAAAGTTTGCCAAAAAAAATTGAAAAACAAATTGTGTGTTTTATTTCTGCCACTTGTGTGGCTACATGTTGTGCTTGTTGCGATGTAGACGGAGCCTACTCCTTGTGGGAGGTGCTGTTCCCGTAAACAGTGAAGCGTTTGATGTAGCTTCGTGAATCTCAAGACCAGCCGACCCAGTCTTTCTGAGGCGTTCATAGGGGTAAGGGTTGCGTGCATGTTGTGTTCATGGGAGTGATATCTCAAGCGTGTTTGCAAGTGTTTATGTTAAAGAAAAAGAAAAAAACATTGAATTCATAATTTATTAATGAAATACATCTAAAATGTAGAGGCTGGGAGTGTTATTTAGAGGTTGAGAGATTTTTATTTGCTCGATAAATAGAATTTCTCTTTGTTTTAAAAATCTCATGTGTGCATTTTTTATAACCGGGGTTGGGTAGTCTTTTTTTTTTGTTGGTTTTTTTCGGGGTTTTTTTAGCACATTGGGTTGGGTAGCTGGGTAGGGTCGGTTGGCAATTGGCAAGGCATGGCTGTGTGACCAGAGTCCAGACCCGCCCATTGCACGAACGAATCTAGCACAAAGCAAATACTTGTTGATGAAAATTCGCCTTGATCTTTCATGGAGCGAGAGCAGCACATTAAAAGTTAAAACCCTCCTAATTAAGAAATTCGCCTTGATCTTTCATGGAGCGAGAGCAGCACATTAAAAGTTAAAACCCTCCTAATTAAGAAATTCGCCTTGATCTTTCATGGAGCGAGAGCAGCACATTAAAAGTTAAAACCCTCCTAATTAAGAAATTCGCCTTGATCTTTCATGGAGCGAGAGCGAGATCAGTCAATGTAACCTGACATTTAGTCTTCTTTTTTTTTTCAATATCGATCTATCCTAGTACTCCTATATTATAACCAGCAGGGACCTGTTGCTCTGTTCTTTCTTAAAAAACGATTCCACCATTTGACCCCTGCATTTGACGCTGTGACACTGATACTATAGTGGAGTAATAGGACAGAACGAAAGATGGAGGAATCTTGGCTGCTCTCTAGCGGTAGCACCTGCCGCCAAAACTGTCTCGGAACTCTCGTGGCCATGGAACGCAGAGCCGCCCCCTCTCTTCCTTTTGGCCATTTCCGTAAAGTCGAACGGGCGCGGCGACCGTCACGGGTACGTGCAGCCCACCAAATCCGTCCAAATTGCCTCCTGCCCAAGGTAGAAGAAAGAAGGCCTTGTCAGCACCCTCCTCGCCCTCACCTGCTTGGACCTCTCCCCCTGTCGCCCATGGCGCCCGCTTTTCGTCTCCACCACCCTCCTCAACGCGCAGGCGGCGCAGATGGTAGACACTACTACCCAGCTTTCCTTTTTGGAGCCCTCTGCTTGTCGTAGCTCTGCTCCTCACCTCGTGCGCGTTTCAAACGTTTCTCCTTCCCCGCGCAAACATTTCGTTGCCTCGCGCTATAAAACTCGTCGATTCCTCGGTCAACAAACACATGCGAAAATGCCTCGGTTCCGCCATTGCTCGTTCCTGTCCCTCACCATCATCGTCTACCTATCGACGCCATTGCTCGCTGTGCGCGGAGAAGTCGGCAATGGCGTCCACCTGGACCTCCCCGCCCTCCTCTCCTTCAAGTCCTACAACCCAAACGCCACCGCCCTGGCGACATGGACCGGCCCCAACCCGTGCTCCGGCTCATGGTTCGGGATCAGGTGCTACAGGGGCCGGGTGGTGGGCGTCTTCCTCGACAACGCCGCGCTCGCCGGCTCCGTGGCGCCGCTCCTCGGGCTGCGCCAGCTCAGGGCGCTCGCCGTCAGGAACAACTCGCTCTCTGGCGCGCTCCCTCCGCTGAGCAACGCCACGAGCCCGTGGCTGCGCCACCTGCTCGTCGCCCGCAACCAGCTCACCGGGAGCCTCAACATCTCGCTGGGCGCTCTGCTCACGCTGAGGGCAGAGCACAACGGCTTCAGCGGAGGGTTGGACGCGCTGCGCGTTCCGAAGGTCAGGAGCTTCAACGTGTCCGGGAACAAGCTCGCCGGGGAGATCTCCGGCGACCTGGCGAGGTTTCCCAGCTCGGCGTTCGGCGGGAACCTTGCTCTTTGTGGGCAGCCACTTCCGAGATGCGTTCGTGCTTACAATGCACTAGGAGATGCTACCAGTGATTCAAATGCTACCACTAGTGTTGCCGCTCAATCTCCTGCTGCTGCAGCAGGGAACTCTAGTGGTACTGTCTCTTCAAGCAATGCAGGGTTCAGCAAGCTTAGCGCGACAGCGCTCATGGCCACGGGCATTGGCAACGCGGTACTCCTCACACTCTCCTTATCCATCTCGGTGGCCATGTTCGTGTACGTGAGGCGGAAGCTCCGGTCCGCGAAGAACGCGTCCGTCGACGCGGCGCTCAGCTTTGAGGAAGACAAGCGCGGGGACGACTCCAAGTGCCAGAAGAGCGGCGGCGGCGGGCTGTTCTGCTTCGAGGGCGGCGAGGAACTGAGGCTGGAGAGCCTGCTCAAGGCGTCCGCCGAGGTGCTCGGCAAGGGCGTGTCGGGGAGCACGTACAAGGCGGTGCTCGAGGACGGCGTCGTGGTCGCCGTGAAGCGCCTCAGCGCGCTGCAGTTCCCCGCCTGCCGGAGCAAGGCCTTCGACCGCCACATGCGGCTCGTCGGCCGGCTCCGGCACCGCCACGTCGTCGGACTGAGAGGGTACTGCAACTCCAACGGGGAGAGGCTCCTCGTCTACGACTACCTCCCCAATGGCAGCCTCCAGTCCCTCCTCCTCCAAGGCCACGGTGCGTCGTTGCTCTACAATGAATCCAATCCAAATGCATTGCCCCCACTCTGTTCATGACAGAAGTGTTCAGTTAATCAGTTCTTGATGTGTTCTGTTCGTCCATTGCCATGCCGATTTGTTGCAGGTGGGGGCACGAGGAGCTTGGACTGGGCGGCGAGGAAGAACATCCTGTTCGGCGCGGCGCAGGGGCTGAACTACATCCACACGTTCCCGGCGCGGCCGGCGCTGGTGCACGCGAACGTGAAGCCGTCCAACATCCTCGTGGACGAGCGCGGCGCCGCGTGCGTGTCCGAGTGCGGCCTCATGCGCTACGCCACCAACATCCAGCTGCACTCCGCCGCCGCCGTAGCCGTCGCGCAGGCGCGGTGCCCGCTGCCCGAGCTGTTCCCATCGGCGTCGAGCGGCGGCGGCGGATGGCACGGGTACGCGGCGCCGGAGCTGGCGTCCGGCGCGGCGGCGCGGGCGACGCAGGAGTCGGACGTGTACAGCTTCGGGATGGTGCTGCTCGAAGTGGTCACCGGGCACAACAAGGCCGGGGACGGCTGCGGCGGCGACGGGGAAGAAGAGACCATGGGGTGGGTCAAGATCGGCATGCTGTGCACCGCCGAGGCGCCGGAGGAGAGGCCCACGATGGCGCAGGTGCTCGCCATGATGACCGAGTTCATGTGAATCTCTCTTGGCAGGAGCAGTAGAGATCGGCCGTGCTTAGCTTGTCAGTTGTGTAGAGTGTACCTTGTGTGTCGCCGATGTCGAATGTCGATCGTGAATCATTTTCTTGCACGGAAGAGAAGTTAATGTCGAATGTGTGTTTGAAAATCGTTGCAGAAATTGCTCGTGAGTCGTGAAATGGAGAAATTTTCAGATGGAAGCAGCCGTAATAATTTTCAGTCAACAGAATGGAAGTTAGCGGCCCAAATCTATGACCTATTAAATGGAAGGGAAGTTTAAAATGTTGTTTCTGTAATCTAGATGAAAGTATCCAACATCTTTTTTTTGATTGTTCTGTTGCTAAATTAATTTGGAGAATTGTACAAGTTTCTTTTAACATTAGGCCTCCTGCAAATGTGCAACATTTGTTTGGGGATTGGCTAGTGGGGATAGACAAGAAACTTAGATACAAAATTTTGGTAGCAGCTTGCACTTTGTGTTGGGCAATTTGGCTTTGTAGAAATGATGTGGTTTTTAACGATACAAGAGCTTTTACTCCTATGCAGGTGATCTTCAGAGGTACACACTGGATGCGGTTCTGGTCAATCTTGCAAAGGGAGGAGGAGCGCCCTCAAATTATCTGGGGATGTCGTATGCTTGAGACTACATCAATGGAGATTTTTGCTACAAATGGATGGTGTTTTAGCAATAGACTTGTTTAATTTATGGCGTCAAGAACTGTATTTGATACGGTCCTGTTAAAATTTAGATTGTGGTTATAATAATGAACAGCTACATGCACCGATCGTTGCAGAGGCTGAAATATTGAAATATATTCCTATTTCTAAAAAAAATTAAATGGCTTCCAAATAAGGCTGGAGAAAAGTACCCCCAGCACAGCTCTATCTTATGTTGGGCCAGTCTTGATCTGGGTCCGGTGGGCTTACATTTGCCCCATTCCCAAGCTCAGCAGCAACCGCTTCCGTTGGCGAGCACCTCGAAGCGCAGCGACTCCATTTTTTACGCTCTCCTGATCTCTTTCGGCCGTAGGAAACCAGTGGTGGATAGTGATGTCAGCGGCGGCACGGCACGGCACGGCCCGGGCCCTAAAATGCACGGCCTGTTTAATTTCGTACCCGCACGGCACGTTATTAATTTCGTGCCGTGCCGTGCCGTCCGTCGTGCTCGAAAGGTCCTAAATTCTTTTTGTGCTTATAAATTATTTTTGTGTCTTAGCAGCACAAAAATCATTTTAACACTAGACTTCAAACCAAAATTCACACAAGTTCGCAAATAGAACCACTTGAATTGAAACAAAACTTCAACCATCCAAAAACACCACTAGAATAACATAAAGAAAACATATTACAAGCAAAAACTTTTGCTAAAGGACCGTGACAGGCTTCTAACGGGCCGTGCCTTCTCGGGCTGTTAACGGGTTAAAATCGGGTTAGGCGGGCTATCCTAATTTCGTGCCGTGCCCGTGCCGCCCGTCGTGCTAGACCCTCGGCCCATGGCATTAGGGATGGCAATTCGGGGCCGGGTGTCGGGTACCCGATGGGGCCGGGTATGGGGCTCGTTTTCTACCCGTGGGTGGCGCCCGTAACCGCCCTGACATGAGTCGGGTACGGGGCGGGGATTTATCCCCACCCATGGGTAACCCGACGGGTACCCGTAATTTGAATTTAATTCTAAATTTAACTCATTTTATCTAATATATGTGTTGTTTTATGTTAATGTGTGCTGTCCATAGGTGGTTTAACAATAGTTTTAGTCAAAAAAATTTCATGTGTTGCTGTTTGTTGTGTGAGAGGCTACAAAATTATGAAAATTTGTTGAATTTTAAGGCTAAGGTGTGTTTATAATGTTGCACCCGTGGGTACCCGATACCCGCCCCAATACCCGACGGGTACAGGGACGGGTAGAGATTTTCACCCACGGGAACGGGGGCGGGTGGGGATTTTTACCCGTTGCGTCTGTCGGGGCGGGTATGGATTTGCTCTACCCACTCCGAACCCGCCCCATTGCCATCTCTACATAGCATGGCACGCACGGGCTAACGGGCCAGCACGGCCCTAAATTAATCGTGCCGTGTCGTGTTTAGGCCGGGCCAAAAAATTCGTGCTTCGTGCCAGCCCGTTTGGCCCCGTCCCTTTTGACATCACTAGCGGTGGAGGGTATCAACCTGCATTTGCAGCTGTACGGCATTGATTCTCTGGCCTTTTGACGGAGCATGGTCAAAATTAATAAGTGTACAACTTTACTGCTTTGGTAAGCCGATCACTTCGCCCGTGTGCAGAAATTATTTTTTCTTTTTACCGTGACGAGCGATCTCACGAGCTCGAAGACTGCCTCGATACTCGATAACGATGGCGCACCGCACCATCATCAGTTCCTACCATGCCAGCCATGAAACAGCGGGCAGGGCTGCGCCACCAAGACAACTCATATGTGGTGGACCATTGCTTGACAAGCAGCACATGGCCGATGGCTGGCATGGGGCGACATGCTTCAATCATTTCAACCTTTGGATCCCTCTACCAAACCCAGCCGGCATCTCCAATCGAACTTTGCAGGGACTCGTACTACAGTTTTCTTTCCTTTCGAAAGACGAATCGTCAATGCAGAATCAGTTTATGGCAAATTTCCATGGAAATTGTTCTGTTTCTCATGATGGTTTGTGAGCAAATTTGCTGGTTCCAGCTGTATGATTCAAACTTTTGCACGAAACTTACTGTAGCAAAGATGGAATTGCATTCTCCAAAGCGAAAAGAACAAGTCCTCTTTGCAGTGGTGAAACAGCCCAACCGTAGGCAGTGCAAAAATGTGATCGAGAAGGGAGTGCTGATGCAACGAAAGTAGTATCAGATTAGCAGAGCAACCGCACAAGCACAAGCAGCGATGAATTTATAAGCAGTAAAGAATCAAATAAATGATCTCATTAATAACCATGAAACGAGTAAGCAGTACATGACGACCACCACAAAGAATGGCGCGTCGACGCACGTACCACACACGCAACACACACCTCCCACCGCCGCGACTCGTTACATACACACACGCACGCCCACCACCGACGACTCCCGACACGGACACGAACGAACGAACCAAACTCACACCGACCGAATCAATGGACACCCATGAAGAACAGGGGACGCAGAGGACGCCGAGATCTAGCAGAAGAGGTAGCCGAAGGCCGCGGCGGCGAGTGACGCCGCCGCGAGGGGCACCGCGGCCGCGGCGTCGGAGGTGGGCGCGGGCGCCGGGGCCTCGGCGGCGGCGGCGGACGCGACGAGCGCGGCGGCCATGGCGGCGACGGTGACGAGCTTCATCCTGAGACCGGCCATCTGGGTGGTGGTGGTGGTGCTGGGTCGAACGAACGGGATTGTATCTGGCTGCGTGAGGATCTCTCTAGGAGAGTGGTGGTCTAGAGAGATGCTCGCAGGCAGGCGTGTAGAGGCGGCGGGCTCGGATGCTCGATCGGGAGGTGGGGGAAGGAGGACGAGCCGGGGGCAGGGTTATATAGGCGGAGCGAGGCGGTGGGGGAGGAGGTGGGCTGGCCGTTTGTTGGGTTCCTCCGGGTTCGGTGCGGTCAGGCAGGCTGGCACCTGCGGTTGCGCGCGCGCGGCGGCCGCGCGGGGGCCGTTGGGATCCTCTCTGACCACGCGCTCCTGCGACCGCGTCTCTTCGTCGACACGAGACATATAGCATATCGGAAGCTTCGTTTCGGCGTGCGTGTTCTTTGTACGTACCAGAAATCTCGAAGCGTGATTCTGGGTCGATCTTGAGAACCAAGTCTGTTGGAATTTGTTCTTGCTTCAAACCGAAGTCCGATATCTTTCTCTGGAAGTAAATTTGCTTCGAATGAAGTCGGTTGTGATTGGAGAGTACATTTGAATCCTCTGTGTGTGATCTTGAACAGTACACGTCTCGAGGCCTCGAGCCCCACGACGGGTTACACGGCGCGAAGGATCCAGAGGATCACGGGCGAACGGTCAGGCGCGCATGGGGGGAGACCAGCCTGGTGCGAACAGCTGGCTTACAGTTGCGAGTGGGGCCCCGCACCATTAGCTGTCAGCGTAAAATAATCCTCCGCATTGCGGAATAAAATCTTTATTCAGGGCGCGCGAATTGCGATTGCGGCCGTGCCACAGGTGCGGCGTTCGGCTCGCTTCTCCTTTGTCCCGTGCGCTGCCCTCATGTGCCACGAGAGAAATTTGACCGTTTGATCGGAAATATTTTAACAAAGAATTTGACCGTTGGGTGGCTAGATATTTCGCCTTTCGCAGGGGAATCTGCCACGGTTGTAGGCTGCGTGACAACGTCGTCGTGTTCAGCGGTAATGGTGGTAGTAGTAAAACTGAGCTCGATGATCTGATTGCAACGTGCGAACGAACGACGGGAGGACGTTGACGAGTAGTAGTCGTGCGACGTGCGCGGAGGACAAACGGGAGGATCGTATTAGGCCAGTCTCAATCATGTCTTTCATTGTATTTTTTAAAAATTAGTTTTAGGAAAGGGAGTCAACTTCTTTTCATTTGGATGAAAGACCTCTCACAAAATATAAAAGTTTATCATCTCTCTCATCATAATTAACTTACCAAATCAGCAAAAGATGCACACATAACATAGAATTTAATGCAAATAAAAGGTGTTATTGAGACTGGCCTTAGGCCACTCTCAGTGTTGTCTTTCATTTCACATCTTTTAAGTATGACACATCAACTTTTTAGTTGATGAAAAGAGAATGAAAAAGTGTATTGAGAGATGCACTTTCATTTCACAGTTCCATAGATTGAATGAGACATTAAATTATTGCATAGGTGTACCAACGAGAATCCACTTTTTTTGCATATGAAAGAAAAAAAGTCTCAATACACCTTTCATTCTCCTTTTATTAACTTGGAAAGAGTGTCACCCCTTTGATTGACTTGGAAATACTCCTTGGGCTCCTAGAACATTCGTAAAGCTATTTTTGTTTTCTGTCCGACGACTGACTGACTTTGCTCCGGCCGGTCGTCACCACTTTCCCGGCGTGCGCGACGACGGGGCGGTGCAGAGTGACGCGTGGTTGTAACTGACTTTCCTCGCGCGTCACGGCACCCGGGAGCCACGCCGAAGCCGTGACCGGCCGGGCTGGCGTAAGCGGGCCTCTTGCTTCGCGTAGAGCTTGATGCGTCATGGACTCGAGGAGGTGTTGCCATTTGCTATGATCGCCAACACCAACGATGGCAAATATTAAAAGTTGTGAATTAAGACCATATTTTGATTTGATGAGAAGAAGCAACGTGACTTTGAGCTACAACATCGGATTCAAATGACAGCCATGCATTGGACTCTCTCACCAACCAATGCTTCAGAGCACGTAGTAATGTCCTTGCAGGCTGGACCACGATTATCTCTGGCAGCCAATTTAATCCAGTACTGTACATTCGTTATGGCCCATGTAAATACATTACCATATAATCTTCTGATGGGCCGGATCTGTATGATCCATTTGCGTCGTTAAGGCCGTGACACGATCCAGGCCGGGCCGCAGCTTTCTTCCACCTCCGGCCGCGCCCGCGTTACCCTGCCCACAAGGCCGCCACTCACTGCTGCCGTGCGTCCGTGCCGTGCCGAGCGACCACCAAGCGGCCAGCGAGGCTCCGGTCAGTTCTCCCACGCAGGCAGGCATGCTCACTGGCGCACGCGTGCACGCGATGAGGCCCTTCTTGCTCACGCCGGCCTCGGCGCCCGCCGCGCCGTCAACGCTCTCGCGCCTGCTCATCCCGCTTCACCTACAAAGCCGCAACCACCAGCGTCGCGTCCACGCCGCTTCCAGTCCCCATCCGCCGAACAACCGCACCGCCTCATCACTGCTCCTCCGCAACCGCCGCGGCCGCTTCGTGGCGACCTCCTCGTCCTCCCAGGTTCGAATCAACTCCCCGCCCTGCGCCCCGTGCCGCCCACCTCTCGTTTGACCCGTTTCAGTTGGTTTCGGGCCAAGTGTTCGATCAAATGTCTCTGAGGCGGTGATTGATTTGGTGTTCTGGTGTTTTTCTGCGTTCAGATGGCGGCTCCTGCCGATGCCCCGGGCGGATCCGCAGATGCTTTCGAGGTGATCCGCGCTCACCAGGTGCCTCCTTGACCTTGCTTGCATGTGAATCGTGTATGTAATACTCGGTGACACGAGGACAATAACTTTGCAACTGCAATTAAGCAAATACGGTGCTCAGGGCCATGGAAGTCAAACTGATTCTCCCAAAGCACGTGTTATTCACTTGAATTAGGTTTATTTAGTTTGGTATGGTTATTTGTTCTACAATTAGCAAAGGAAGAAAGACACTGATAACCGTTATCTGCAAATGCTTCCTTTACAACGACCAGACTTTACACAAACTCTTGGGGTTGGTATGTTGCGTATCTTGAATACTAACATCCATTGGTAGTCCTTACCAAAACCTTAAAAATCCCATTAAGATAGTTGATTGACCCTGTAATCAGTATATGGCAACAGTCAAGGTATTTGCGGTTTAAAAGTTAAAGTAGTGGAATTCTTTCAGACGTTGACTTTAATTTCTTTGTCTTTACTTCTCGCTTATTCACAAGATTCTTATAATTATAGGCAAAAGCTGCTCGTCTTCCTCGAGTTGAAGAAATACGAACCATTCTAGACCGAAGTGTCAGGGGTGTTCTTGCCACCCATTCTCAGGTATTATATATGCTCTGTAATAAGTGTAACAATTAGTGATGTTACATTTGCGTGTTTTAATATACAAAACTTTTGTCATTGTTTTTCCGGTTGTAGCTTTGTTTACTTTTCTACAAGATAGTCAACACTGGATAATTTGAAGAGCCAGACCCAACTTTACTGGGAAAATTTATTGTGTATTGAAACTCTTTTTTTCTTTGTAATATCTGATGAAGTCACTTTCCTCTGCAATGTCAGCACATGCTTATTTTGATACCTCTCACATATTCACTGGGGCATGATTTGAAGGTTTTTATTATGTCATAACTTAAGATATTGCCTTGTTCAAGTATGGGCTTTTCCGCTTGGTGAGATGTGAAGGTTTCTAATTTGAAAAACAAGCGAAGAAAAATTATGGTTTTCTTTAATTTCCTTTGTCAGTTAGTTGATTAAACAAACAGGTGGTTAGTGCTTCCACATAAGTAAACTTCAGGGACTAGGGCATTGTCTAACAGCTATTCTGTTTACAGGAGCACGCTGGTTATCCATCTGGTTCAATGGTTGACTTTGCTTGTGATCAGGACGGTTCTCCCATACTAGCAGTTAGTAGTTTAGCAATTCATTCAAAGGTAAGACAGTCTTACGTTTTCACCACACTGTTTGCATGGTAAAGCTAGCTGTATTTACCTTTTCATCTCCATTATGCATGGAACCACTCTGTTGGAATACAGTGCTCTGCAGTTACATTATGGTAGAGCAATCCACACACAGAGTTAAAATGCCTCAAACATTTGGTACCACTACTAGATCTTACACAATGATACTGAGGATACCAGCACACATGTTGACAACTTTGACATGCAATGTAATATGCATGGGCACGTGAATACATCACTGCCAGAAATTATTATTTGAATAGAATTATATCCTACTATAGATTCGCCAAATGCAGGAAGCACTTATAAAATGTATTTCTATTTATCGTTCTCCTTGCGTTTTGTTAACATTTTGATTTTTTACAGAATCTCTCTGGAAATCCTAAATGCTCCCTTCTCGTAGCCAAAGACCCTGAGGACAGAACAGATACTGTTATAACTGTATACGGTGATGCTGTCCCTGTAATTCCCTTGCTCTCTTCCTTCTTTGATTACCCATGACCCATTATCTAGATACTATCATGATTTTCCCTGTTACATTTCTGAAAAAGCACATTGCTCAATCATAATGTGATGTTATTTGACTTCATTTAAAATTTCTTGTCCAAAGGTTTCTGATGAAGAAAAAGATTCAGTTAGAAGCGCATACCTAAAAAGACACCCTGAGGCATTTTGGGTATGTTCTCAGCATCATTGCTGTTTCTGTGGCTATTTTATGGATTACTGGTTATTGATAAACTTTTCCAAATGAAGGTTGACTTTGGTGACTTCAGTTTTCTGCACATCAAACCGAAAGCTGTGCGTTATGTATCTGGTGTCGCAACTGCTATCCTTGGCTCTGGAGGTATTGACCATTTTTGTATGCATGAGAGGAAAACTATATTGAAAGAGGCCTTGTAATTCTTTCCTTTACAAGAATAGGAAGTTCATGGTTTGAATCATCACTGACTACTTGTATTTTTACTGATAGCACTAATATATTTTGAAATATCTCTGTATTTAAGTCTTTTCTGCAAATTTGATTTAAGAAATATTTTAGCGATGGGCGGTGCCTGACATGTTAAACTATTTTTGACATCCCCAGAATTCAGTGCTGCTGAGTACAAGGAAGCAAAAGTTGACCCAATATCTCAATTCGCAACTCCTATTACAGTATGTATGCATTCGGTTTTCTTTAAGTTCCATGTGTATTTATTGGACTTTAAAATGTCATCATCATACTTATGTATGTGCACTGTAGAGCCACATGAATAAGGATCATGCTGATGATACAAAGCTCATCGTGCAACATTCGACAAATGTTAAGGCAAGTACATGATGAGTCATACAGGCACATTGTTCAGTCCAGTAATTTCGCTATAGCATAGATCACATAAAGCAAGTTGTGCCTCCACGTTTTTTTTTTCTTTCAGCAGGAGCTATGCTTTGTTGTTTAATTAGTACTATATGTTTTCATTGGAAGGTAGATGTTGTAGTTTGGAAAATGAATATGTTACTGTAGCTTTCTTGTCCATTTACGCCATTCAAGGTGCAAATATCATCCAAAGCTAGGTTTGCGTGCAAGTGTTGACTAGGGAAAACAGCTGCGCAATCAAACTTATTGCCGGGGATTGTAACAATTTATTTAGTATTAGAACATTTATGCCCTAACTGTATGCGGGAATCTGCAAGTGATATTTCTGTATTGATTTCCGAGATACTATAGACTATAAGTATCACTGAACCAGGTGGTAAAGGTGTAATTCTTTCATAAGAACTTGTATCTATAATTTTATTATTCTAATATATCAATTTCTCTATTTCACTATTACACTTTGACAAAATATCCCTTTCATACATATTGAGGGTTAACAGACATGAATTATTTCAGGTGGATTTTGCTTACATGCTTGATCTGGACAGTCTAGGTTTCAACGTGAAGGTATTGCTCTATGAACGATGCCGTGCGCTTCATAAATATCAGAATTGTTATCATGGAAATGCCTCCAATTCGTCCAATTTTCACTACTGAGATGCCACATCTAATGTCAGTGTTAACATAATCCTTGAAAAAGAATAATAACTAGAAATTTAATGTTTTGCTATGCCTACTCATTTCGGATTAATAACTATATGTCAAATTTGTGGCATCTTATTTTGACCTTTGAAGGCTCCCTTCTTTTTTGTGCTCCGTGTAATGACATTTTTATGTTATTATCTTAGGATTTATTTTTAAGCTCCCTCCTATTATAAGAAACCCAGCACAGTTGTCAGATTCTAATCTCCACTTTTCTACTGTTCAGGCTGGTTATGATGGAACTGTTTTGAAGTTGCGCATTCCCTTCCCTAGGCAGGCGCTAGACAGGAAGTGAGTTCCCTACTCTTAACTCTATCTGCATTATGATCTGACGTGTGCTCATTTTCTGTTACATAGTGTGCTATAACTGCTCTGATGCTTTCTTTGTGGTTTCTGTTCACTTGGAATTGAACATGTTGGCATTTTATTTTCCTTTCCAGTTTCCATTGTATGCTTTTGCAAGTCCCTTTCATTTAGTTGGTTTGGATTTTTTTAAAATTTATTTTCTGAGCATTGGTTTATTAAGAACTTCAAATTATATAATATCCTGAATTTATCCTTAAGCTGTGGTTACTTCTGAATATCCACTTGACCAGCTCTCTAAAATAGCTCGCTATTCTTGCGCAGAGATGTTAAGACACTTATCGTGGAAATGCTCCAAGCGGCAAAAGCTTCATCTTCACATGCTGAATGACGTCGTTCTGGAAGGTGATAGTTGCCGGTGTAAATGAAGGAAAGTGGAGACCAATAAGAGCTCTTAGGTGAAGACGGAGCCACAGAATATTTGATGTATCGCTTCTCTGTATATAACAATTATTTTTTTTGACGGGAGTATATAACAATTATCAAAGAACAGCTTCGAAAGTAATGAAAAATTACGCTGAAGACCTTCGCCCCATGCAGCTCTTTGAACGGATTGTTTACCAAACAAATTTATCTATAATTGGAAGTAGTCTGCCAATTTTTTAGCCGACTGTTTGCCAAGACGGCGAACAGTCAAGTAAACATTCGCTCTCGTTTTTTCAAAAAGAAGTACGGTGTCAGTCACGGAGGGAGACAATCAGCTTCATCTTTTGTAAATTCCCGTCAAGGAAATTTTCCACGTACAATATTTTGTAATATCTAATTTCCATCTCAGTTAATGAAAAAAGAGAGATTGCCATCTCAGTTGAAGAAAAATGAAAGAGCTTGAATTCTACATTGCGAAATAGGATTGGAGAAAAAAGAGAAGAAAAACGCCGCGTTTTCCCAAAGTTCCCGTGCTCACACACAGCGCCGTCGCTTGCATATTCCCGATCCACATGAGGACCCACCAGTCAGTGACTGTGGCCGGTGCTCTCTCAACATCGCCCGGCAAGCACACATTCCTTCCTCCTTGAGAGAGCAACCGTAGCAGGCTGACAGCCGAGCAGCGGCGGGGCGAGGCCAGGAGCCGGTGCTCGGTGCTCGCCGCTCGGGTGGACGAGATGGAGTACAGAAGAGTCAAGGACCAGGTACACCCGCAACCCTAAATAAATGCTATCAGAACACCAATGCCACCGTCCTGGTCTTTTAGATTAGATCGTTCACCGTCACCGCACTGGTCTTTGTTTTCTAATTTCCAACTGCTTGGCCTGTCTCCGTAGGGTTCCATAATTTTCAGTTGCTGGAATGCGAAATTTATCTCACCCGTCAATCAATTTTAATTTTGATAATGTCTGCGCAAGCAATTGAAATTCCGGGGTGGTAGCAAAATGCCCAGCTTGGATTGGCTGAACGAGCTTCGCTGCTCGGATTTTGGTGCTGACTGAGCTTCATTTTGTCCACACAAGGTCCAACTCGGTTGAAAATATGTTGAATCAATCGGTAGCATCAGTTCCATTGGACCTTTTCCTTTTGGCCAGATTGGCCTGCTTGAGTGGGTTTTCTGATCGGTAGCATCAGTTCAATTCTTCGCATCTGGGTACTATGACCTGTTCTCCACTTCTCCCTGTAACAATTGATTCTGGTAGATCAGTAGATGATATGTTGTCATTACAAATTTAGAAGGCGAGTGATTATTTGACCAGTCAACTTGCCCGATTCTGTTTGGCTGATAGCCGAAATATCAATCATTGGACAACATGTCAGTGTTAGTTCATAACTTTCACATCAGAAAAGTTAATTCATGATCAGCAAATTTAGTTGGCAGATTCACATTTTGCTATTTGACAGTTACTACTTGACTGCGGCATTGCTAGTCGGGTCTTTGGACTATAGAGCCATCTTCTGTTCATCCTATGTTTGTTAAACATAACCTGGGAACTATTTGTTCCTGTTATTTTGTTAATCTGGACTAATCCAGCATGGTTCAAACTTCAAACATTTGATTCAACTGAACTTTATCCTGCTCTGCTTATCTTTTGATGTCTGCCATTCAACACAAAACTTGCTTTCCTGTATTTGTTTAAACATATGCATACAAGAATCCTGTACTTCATCTACAATGCGTGCGCTGACAAATTGTGTTTTTCCTGCACCAAAGGAGAGTGATGATGTATCTCAGAAGGACTTAGAAAGCCTTGATAGGAGGTCTCATTCTAACAGTAAGCTCTTGGTTCATCATGGAAATGTTCTTTTTGAATTTTTCGATATTCTGCACTTGTGAGGTTCACCTCATTAATGTGTGTATCATTTACAGGTGCAGCAACCTCGAGTCTGAGTACTGCAGGAGGGCCGAAAGGCAAGAATAGTTGGAAGCTAAAGTAAGACTTACATATGAGTTATTTATTGCAGTTATTGTATTATATTTATACTTTATGAAAATCAATCGATTTGTTGCCAACATCTTCTGGCAGGTCCATTGTCACACTTGCATTAACATTACTAACAAGTTCCCAGGCAATTTTGATTGTGTGGTCGAAAAGAGCTGGGAAATATGAATATAGTGTCACAACAGCAAATTTTTCGGTGAGGAAATACATGTATTCTCTCTCACTTGACAGGTACTATCAGAGTATGTTCTCTTGATACCTTGGTGTGCTCATGTAATTCTTTCTCTGTTTCTAGGTGGAAGCCTTGAAATGTCTATTGTCACTTGTGGCATTGTACAGGACATGGAACAGTCAAGGTGTTACAGAAGATAATAGGTGGTTATGTTATTGTAGTCCTTTGTATGATTACATAATGTATGTGGTCTTCTTCCTACCCTCTAGACATTTGGTTTTGTTATTTTCAGGTTAACTACCTCATTTGATGAAGTTAGTGTTTACCCCATTCCTGCTGTACTCTACATGGCAAAGAACTTATTGCAGGTATCTTCATTTGCCCAGTTCTTATGTGTTAAGAATTGTTTGCATATACAACAGTAATAAAAAAAAAACAAAACTTGACCCATGACGCTGCTCCTTGTGCCTTTCAGTATTATATATTTGCATACGTGGATGCACCAGCTTATCAGATACTGAAGAACCTGAATATTATTAGCACCGGTGTCTTATATCGTATCATTCTTAAGAAAAAGTAAGATTTCTTTTTTCCTTTCGTGATATTTACCCTGTCTCATAATTAGCTGGAAGTATTGTTTTCCAATATTGTGCTTTACTTAGTTACGGTAGTTCTGGAACTGGGAATAGATGGTTTCAATGAAAATTTTCCTTTTATTAGTTTGTGGATATCAATGTGTCATTGGGTTTAGCCCTAGCCCCCTTTTGTCCATTTAAAGCCTCTGTTATGATGTTGGATGCTAAATCTTGTGAAATTCATTGTAATACTATGAAGAAAGAGTATCTGTAGGCACGAACCTGTCGTCCAGTGAAGTAATCAGCTGCAAAATAGACCATTCATCCTAACTATGAAACTCCAAGCCTGACCCACATATTGTTTCAGAAAATAGATTGGGTTAGTCCAACATCTCCTCATCTCATATAAGCGATTATTACAAGGAGGAATGTGATCATCCCTCTCCAAAATTGGGAAAGAGTGCTCTCTGGAATAAAACACCCTATAAAAACATTGTCAAATGATAAAACCTTACCTATCTACTGTGTTTAGCTTCTGTAGTCTCTTATTCAACTTTGCAACAGATTAAGACCTACTCAATGTTCTACAACCTTACTAGCTTCCTAGTTGACTATCATAACACAGCCTTTTCCTCTTTCTTTTGAGTGAACAGAAGGACAAGACCTGATTTTCTTTTCTCATCATCCCTTTGAGATACGAGCCTTTTCTTCACCAGCACCTCTTTTTCATTCTAATCTTGCATGGTGCAACTTCAGGTTGAGTGAAATTCAGTGGGCTGCATTTATTCTTTTATGTGCTGGCTGTACTACTGCTCAGCTCAATCCCTCGTAAGTACACCATGTTTTTTCCCCCTAATTCTTTGAAGTTCTTTTTTCTCATTTCCAAATATCATGGTTAACTAACAGAGCTACAAGCTGTCATTTCCAGGTCAGACCATGTACTTCAGACTCCTATTCAGGGTTGGGTGATGGCAATTGTGAGTCTAGCAGAAAAATGAATCAATCTTGATGCGCTGCACAAATTGTTTAGCTCAAATATCTTGATGTGCTATTTCTATTTTTGCAGGTGATGGCTCTTCTAAGTGGTTTTGCTGGTGTATATACAGAGGTATTTTGTCCATATGTATCTCATTACATTTGATATGAAACTTCAAATGAATTTCTTCAGGAGCTTGATATGTTTCTTCACCTTTTGAATGATGCAGGCTATCATCAAGAAACGTCCTTCAAGAAATATCAACGTGCAGAATTTTTGGCTATACATTTTTGGGATGCTCTTCAATTTAGTTGCCATTTGTGTTCAGGACTTTGATGCTGTCATTAATAAGTTAGTGGTGATGAGTGCTTCACTTCATGTCACATGTATCTTACAGTTTGTGATACTGACCTCTTAATTTTAATGTGCTATCTGATGCAGAGGCTTTTTCCATGGCTACACGTTTATTACAGTTTTGATGATTCTCAACCATGCACTGAGGTACTTAGGTGGATCATACCAATTGTTTTTCTGTTGTACTTTTGGACCTCCATGCTTCCCTTTTCAATTCAGAGTTACATTGTTTCTGTTTGCTTCACAGTGGAATTGCAGTATCAATGGTGATGAAGTATGCTGACAATATCGTCAAGGTACATGCAATTATGTGTATTACATGCATGCAATTTTCCTTTTCAGTTACATCTCCTGCAAGGCGAACAGTTTACTTATGAACTTTAATAGCTGGTTTCAAGGATAACAAATGTAATTTTCCGCAAATGGCATTGACTTTAGCCATTCTAACATTAGATGTCCTCATCAAATATTAGTCCTCCACTATTTTCCGTTTAGAAGAAAGTGCATATGGTTTTGCTCTTTGCAGATAAAATATCTAATATGATTATGAATTGTGAGATGAGATTCACGATTCTTTTCAACGTGATCGCTACTATGGCTTACTTGTGTAGTTGTGTGATATAGGAGTAATATTTATGTAGCAACTAACAAAGGACACATTCAGTATCCAATAATAGGAGAACTCATGTAGTCATGTGATTGGTAGACAGAACTATTTTCGAAAATGAAAAATCACTTGCATATTCCATAGGTAGTCTAGATTTCTATGTGAAGTCCAGGACATGTCAGTAGCATCCACTGTAGAAGCAAGACTACTATAATTCATCAGTCCGGCATCTAGATTTCAAACATTCTGACAGGATTTTCTAAATTCTCTCTATAATTATCCGGGCATACCATGAACTTTCTGTATCACTGTGAATATACACAAAGTTCAAGTGCCTAACAATTTGCACGTGCATACACACAGGTGTATTCTACTTCAGTTGCAATGCTTCTTACAGCAGTAGTGTCCGTCTTCTTGTTTGGCTTCCATCTGTCCCTTGCATTCTTCCTCGGATCTACGTAAGTGCTGATGAAAATCCAGATACAGCTGGGCTTGGTCAGATATTTGTAACCCATGGTAGTCTAACAACCATTTGCTCGATGTTTCAGGGTTGTTTCTGTCTCGGTGTATCTACACTCTGTTGGGAAGCCACAGCAACAGAAATAGTTTTTTCTTCAGCCGTCCAGAAGCTGGCAGTTGAGGCATCATGCTGCATCTTAGAATGATTCTTGAGCAGTAATGGTGTGGTCGTTGCATAGAAATGCAGACAGAATATATTCTTGGTCGATCAGAATGTTCTGCAATCAAGTTTTGTAACAGCCAACGAACTGCGTGGCATTGAAGTACTGAATCGATGCTATAGCAATTGATATGTGCAGCTTAAGCATATTGCTTAACCGTGTGTGGATGGCGTTCTGTCTTTCTTTTGCTAATTGCTGTCTAACCTGTAACTCTTTAGGGAGATGAGGCACTGTCATCCTTTTCAACCATACATTCTGAGTAAAAGCATATGCGCCATTGATGGACTGTGTCTTTTTGCAAGTAACACCGAGCGTTCCAATTCTTAGCTTTTTATTTTGACAGATTATCTGATTCCAGCTGGTTGGAAAGTTCTGCCGATTATGGGTGCTGTTCATCTGGACCCGGCGCTTCATGTGAACCCCGAACAGTTTCTGCCTTGCAGATGGGAGGTATATATATATACATGTTCCGCTTTCCCATTCCAGAGATAAGATAATGATGATCTCTTTTGTCATGGTGTCTGATGATCGATCCGACTGACGAGCAGGGAGCGAACCAGCAGACGACGGGCAAGAAGTTATCGCCGTTAGGCGGCGGGTTCCGCCTCTGCCTTAGATCAGAGCTCGGCAAAGTGGAGTTTGCTTTCTTCCTGCATCACCTTGTGCTCAGTTACAGGTAACAGCAGTTATTTGCGCAGCTTTATATGAAGATTTGCAGCTTGTTTTGTTAGTAGTATTGCAGGTGGAGGCTGGACGGCGAGGACGTTCCGATGGCGTACCCGTACGTGGAGTTGAAGCACGCGCACCCGCTGACGAGGCGTCTGGTGCGCGCGGGCCGCGAAGCACGCGGGGCCTTGGGGCCGTCCGTGTTGGCCCGTCCAGCATATACTTGGGCCGGGTCAGGCCAGGCCAGGACGGCCTTTTAATCACGGACGGCCCCAAGGCCCCCAACACGAGCAGCGGGAACTAATCTTTGTCCCGCACGGAAACTTTTGATCGCGTTGCACAGGAATAAAACCGGACGTGTTAGAGCAAGTATTATAGGCATCATTCAGCCGACGCAAACCAATCAAAAAGAGAGAGAAAACAGGAGAGAGAGAGGAGCCGGCGACTTGTTCGGCGCCCGCTCCTGCCGGCGAAATCGGGTTATTTGATCAACTGATTACGGCTCCACCTCTCAAACTCAACCACGTCATGCACACTGAATTGAAAAGCCGTGGGCCCCACCACCACTTCTCCTTATGAATCGCCTGCTGCCGGCGAAACCGTAAGCCTTGCTCTTAGGTGCTGTGTTGCCGGGCTCGGTGGCGCGGGCCTGTTACCCCAGGTATCGGGGGGCAAAGGAGTTTGGTAGGTGATGGATGGTGGGTTTACCCGGCGCCTATCAATGCAAAAAGGCGAGCACGGAATCCTCATCCTGTAAAGGCATGCCGCGATCGGCATGTAGCCCCCTGCCAACTCCTTTTATCTTCTTTTTTTTTAATAGTTTTCTTTTGTGCATTCTGGCCGTGCTCTTGGATTCCGGTACCTCCTCTGCTAGTGCTACGAGCTGCGCTGCCTGCCGATGCCGGCGGCTAGGAGCAGCCGCGCAGTACGTGGAGTCGTGGACCGCCTGAAGAGTTTTCCGTAGTACGTGGACCTGACAGATAAATCACAAGTTTGTAGTCGGTGGATAAACTAAACGTACCTCGGACAAACTCGGCAGCACGAAATAACTTATCTCGAACATAACTTAAAGCTGAGTCCCGTCTAGAAGCGTTAGAACCTGCGACTTCTTCATCTCCAATTCGATAACCAATGTCCAAAGCTTATCCCAAGACATACGTTGTAGGGACGCGGGACTCCACGCACATGCACTGCTATAAAAACGGCATCCCGTTCGTCTCGTCTCGTCCTCGATCCCACGACTTGACCAACATTACGTCGACCCGGAGATAGAGTTTCGTCGATCGCCGCCATGGAGACCAGCAGCTGGCCCCTCCTCGCCGGCGCGATCCTGCTCCCTCTGTTCCTCTTCCTGCTCTTTCGCCGCAACGCCAGGAACCGGCGCCTGCCGCCCGGCCCGCCGTCCGTGCCGCTGCTCGGCAACCTCCTCTGGCTCCGCCACTCGGCCGCGGACGTGGAGCCCCTCCTCCTCCGCCTCTTCGACACGTACGGCCCGGTCGTCACGCTCCGGCTCGGCTCCCGCCTCTCCGTGTTCGTCGCCGACCGCCGCCTCGCCCACGCCGCGCTCGTGGGCCCGGGCGGCGGCGCCGTGACGCTGGCCAACCGCCCGCGCGCCGCCACCAGCTCGCTCCTCGGCGTCACCGACAACATCATCACCCGCGCCGACTACGGGCCCGTGTGGCGCCTCCTCCGCCGCAACCTCGTCGCCGAGACGCTGCACCCGTCCCGCGTCCGCCTCTTCGCGCCGGCGCGCGCCTGGGTGCGCCGCGTGCTCATGGACAAGCTAAGGGATTCGTCCGCGTCGTCGGAAGGGGAGGGCGCGCCGGGGAACGTGATGGAGGCGTTCCAGTACAGCATGTTCTGCCTGCTGGTGCTCATGTGCTTCGGCGAGCGTCTCGACGAGCCGGCCGTGCGCGCCATCGAGCACGCCGAGCGCGCCTGGCTGCTCTACATCTCGCGGCAGATGACCGTCTTCTTCTTCCTCCCGTCCGTCACGAAACACCTCTTCCGCGGCCGCCTCGAGGCCGCGCGCGCGCTGCAGCGCCGCCAGCGGGAGCTCTTCCTGCCGCTCATCAACGACCGCCGCGACTACAAGCGCCGGCAGCAGCTCAACGACGGCCAATCCCCACCAACAAGCGAGACCACGTTCCACCACTCGTACGTCGACACGCTCCTCGACATCACGCTCCCGGACGAGGAGAACGGCGGCGGCCAGCGCCCGCTCACCGACGACGAGATCATCGCTCTCTGCTCCGAGTTCCTAGCCGCCGGCACCGACACCACCTCCACGGGGCTGCAGTGGATCATGGCCGAGCTCGTCAAGAACCCGGCCGTCCAGGCCAAGCTCCACGCCGAGATCAAGCAGCACACCACCTCCGACGAGGTCCCGGAAGACACCGTCCACCGGATGCCGTACCTGAAGGCGGTGGTGCTCGAGGGCCTGCGCAAGCACCCGCCGGGCCACTTCGTGCTGCCGCACAGGGCCGCCGCCGACATGGACGTCGGCGGCTACCTCATCCCCGAGGGCGCCACGGTCAACTTCATGGTGGCGGAGATGGGCAGGGACGACAAGGAGTGGGAAAACGCCATGGAGTTCTCGCCGGACCGGTTCATGGACGGCGGCGACGGCGCGGGCGTCGACATGACCGGGACCAAGGGGATCCGGATGATGCCGTTCGGTGTCGGCCGGAGGATCTGCGCCGGGCTAAGCATCGCCATGCTGCACCTCGAGTACTTCGTGGCCAACATGGTGAAAGAGTTCGAGTGGAAGGAGGCGCCCGGGCATGAGGTGTGCTTTGAGGAGAAGCGCGAGTTCACCACCGTCATGAAGTACCCGCTGCGCCCGCGCCTCGTTCCCAGGAGCTAGCTAATTAATTGGTAGGTTTAGAGATTTTTCAGATGTACTTTTACTAGTTAGCTTTCGAGACTATTAGTATTTAGGAAAGCCATCCAAGTGCCAATATTGTACTAGTGGATAGTTCGTATTTTCCAAATATTGTTGGTTTTCAACTTTCAAGTTCATGTCACCCGAATCTAGTGTGCAATGACTACTTCTCTACGTTCTATTTGCATGATATGCCATAGTGGCAGAGTTGTGCTAATTCGATTACATATGCAAATTTTTTTAAAACATTGTAGAGACACAGACACTCTCAAACACGCACGAGTACTCACCCTTACGAACACACGCCGTAACCCCTACCCCTATGAGGGCCTCCGAAAGACTAGGCCGGCTAGTCTTGAGATTCACGGAGTCACCACACGCGTCTCAATGTCGACGGAGACATCGCCTCCCACTTAATGCACAAGCCGTTAAATCTTATGCTTCACGCCCTTTCGCAATTTAGATTGCAAGTCCAGCAGGAGAAAGTTGATTGCAATTCAAAAGACAAAACACATATTTATGTTGGTCTCAGTTCTACTTGATTTGTTGTGGTGTAGTGGCTTCAGTATAAGTGCATGTGAAAGCATTATTTTGGATTTTTCTAGCTGTTATAATTTTTCCCAATATTTTGTAAGAGTATTTTTTGTGGATTAAAACATGATGGTAGATGTTTGCATGCATCTTTCCATATTTGTTAGCTCGGTTGTTTGCTACATATATATACTTAAAGTTTCTACAAATTCTTACGAAATACTATCGCGTTAATGAACTTATAGCAAGTTACTCCTTCCAAAATCATGTGACCAACCATATTTTGTCACGTCAGTAGTGCGTAGGATTTAAGTACATTTATTTGTAGATGTAGCACTACTCTTTTCCTTATAACTTATTTGCATTTTGATCACACATTTTAAAGTCCAATTTTAGTTCATGTGTTCTGTTTCTTAGTAGCGACATCTTTAGCCTGATGCCAATGGTTAGGGTATCCTCTGCATTATGAAATTTTTTGAAAATTTGTGAAGTTCATTTGGAAAGACTCACAAGTAATGCATAAAGTCATAAGTTTTGAGTCTGGTACATTACCGAAATCTTTATTTTGATAATTAATGTAAATGTGTTACATTTTATAAGTTACATAATTAGACATTACATTTTATAGCTTCATGTTTAATATTTCACATTCAATTATGTGAAAGACTAAAAAGAGAAAACGGTGAGCAAAGGGGCATATGCCCCATGGTTTGAATTTTTGACTTGCTCAACTCCGACAATCAAATATACCTTTTTTTTTGCGAAAAATGTACCTTTTGATTGTTCAAGTTCCAAATCAGATTAATTAGTTCTAGCAAGGTTATAAGAGAGATATTAATGGAGGTGCTCATGTTAGTTGTAGGCAGCACAAATAAAGAGGGTCCTGTTTTTATAGTGGTTTCATCAAGACCTTGTAAGAGAGTCAAAGCGGCTTGTGTTGTTCAGCCATTTTTCTATAAACACCGCGTAATCAATAAAGCTTTAAAGGAGTAGGGTGCATGTGTGTGTTTATACGGGTGAGTACTCGCACGCGTTTGTAAGCGTTTGCATCTATATATATTGCGTTACTTCGAGAGAAAAATCGTTTCCTGGGCCAGCTATCACGGTGGGCCTTTTTATCTATGGGGGCCTTGTGCCCTGAGCCAGTGTGGTGAACTGCTGATCTACAAAATGCCTGGGGCCTGCATTATCAACTGCAACTGCAGAGGCCCGTTCTCTGCGTCACTAACCATCTCGGCCACCATTGGCTGAGAGAGCGGGAGTGTAACTCCGGCAGCGTTCAGGGAGTAAAACTGCGACGGGAGGCAGACTCGTCGTGTGCTGGCGATTTAGCAGTGATCTGCGCCATGGCGAGGCATCATTCGAGGACCTAAAGCAGATTATTGATGAAATTCTTCAACACAAGTAGTACTAGAAGTTTTCTCATGCATTTGGGGAACTGAGCTCTCAGTTGACATGGAGGTACCGAGGATCCCGACCGATCGCATACACAAGCAACAAGTACCGTCCAACAAATTGATTCAACTGCACTTGCTCCCTCGAATAATCTGTTTCTTCTTAGCAAAATGCCGTCAGGGGGGCTTCCCCTGGCAGGTCGAGTAATAATCTGTTTCTTCGTAGGTCACAGAAAAACTGCAGTAAAATACAGTTAGCCTCAATGCACGCACAGATAATCAGATATACAGTACGTCGTCACGTCGAGGTTGGTAGGTGGGGGATACTGCAAGGAGAGGAAAGCACAATCTCTTTCGGAAGAATCTCACACGCGCGGATGTAAAAAAAGGGCTCGCAAACAAGGCCGGCACTGATCACAACCACAGGGGCCTCCGTCCGTCCGACGGGCAAACCATTGGACCGTGATGAAAGGCTGAACGAAAGCTGACTGTCAAAGCCATTTTACATGCTCGATCCAGCATGCTTTCCTCCCTAGCCGCCGAGCTAGCGGTCAGCTGCAAGCAGTGAAGAGGCAGTGACTCATCAGAGAGGTGCAGAGCAGAGAGCGGAGCGAGCGGAGCAGAGAGGGCTGCATCTGCAGCGAGAGCAATGGCGGCATGCATGCAGCCATGCACGTCCTGGATTTTGCCTGTGTGGGTAATTATTTCCGCGCGGATCCAACCAAAAAGAGGCAGGGGGATCCTGTTTCCCATGTGAAGGCAGGCAGGCTGTTCGCTCGTCGTAGCTTTGCCCCCTTTGGCGATGGAGGTTGTTGGTGCGTGCCCGTGAGCCGAGGGCATGTACGTTTGGGATCGAACTGATGATGGGACGGATGGTTGGTGTGGTAAAGAGAAAGGCAGGCTCGTATTGGTTGGATGATTTTAGTAGTACTCTTTTTTTCACAGAACATGATACTCCATTTTCGAATGCTGGATTCCGGGTCAGGTGTCTGTCAAGTGACGCCAACGGTCACTTGCATTTCAGTGAGAAGTTCGTGCTTGCAACAAGTAACAATTCAACTTTCAAATGCACAGTAACTTTAAGCTTCGATGCTCAACAGCAATCGTGGTTGACTCGCTTGACCAAATTGATGTATTGCAGCTGGACATCACTTAATTTTCAAACACGCAATACCCGGCCTGAATGCTGCAACAACAAGCATGGTTGATTTCTTAGAGAAAATAAGGATGGTTTGACAAGTGACGTAATATACACTTTCAGTGCAACTGGAGAGGGACTGAACTGGATGCCACCACCGCCGAAGCACCACTAGAACATCTCATTAGACCACGGGTCAGAACCCAACCGAAGACCACCAAAACGTCAAAAATTAGGCACCTCTCAATACTGCAATGCTACCAATCTGCAGCCACCAACACGTACTACTCAACATCCGGTTGAACAAATTCAACGGTGCTCGCATTGTTGCTTGTAATGTGAACTCCACCAGCCTAATGGCACTTCCAAAACGCAATATTGAGGTCAAGCACCATCCTTATATACTCCATTTGTTTATATCTAACCATCAGCCACATTGCACCTTTCCAGGCGATCAGTGGCCACCTAACTTGGCACACAAAAAGTTGGCATCTTTGCACATCTTCCAATAGCTAAGCACTCAATTAGCCACTTTTCAGAATAGAAAACCACATGGTGGTACAAAGGGGTAACACAGGCTCACGAACACCAATATCTTGATAAACAATTCAATCACTTGACAAGCAGCTCCAACAAACAGGTTGGAAGATATGCATGGGGGAAACAAAATTATTTGACAGACACAAGGCACGGCACAATCAGAAAGGCCTGTTTCTCTTCAGAAACTTGACCATGCACACTCCTACCTAGAAACAGACGACCAACATCTCTGAGGCAGAGAACAAATTCACATGTCAACACACTCACTCACCTAGAAGTTAGTAATAAACTAGTAGAAGTAAAAAAAGGTGAAAACAAAATCGAAACCAAGAAAAACAAAGAAACAGGAATGAGCTAGTATAAACTAATTTACTGGATGATACAGAGGTGTCAAGGGGTGTTAAAGCTCTGAAAGAAAACTTCAAATTTTCTATGGACAGTTGGGGTTCTTCCCGGGCCCTCCATAGTAGAAGTATGTGCCCCAATCGCCATTGTTGCCGTTCTGGACGTCATAGCAATTGGACTGCTCGGTGAATGAGCCAACACCCTGTGGAGCCTTCATATTGTTCGTCGAGTCCACCACCTGGATGTTCCTGAAGTAGCTGGACTTGCCGAACCCTTCCTCGGGGAAGTGGCCGCTACCCATCTGCGTGGAGGTGTGGCTGCCGTCGGGCTGTGTGTTCACCACCTCACCGCCCCACTCAATCATGGAGGCGCTGTCTGCCAGATAGGAAAAGAGGAAGGATGGCCAGTAGCCCAGAACATAATCGTTACCGAACTGTAACCACCAGTTGCCTTCCTTTGGGTCCTGCAAAACCGCAATTTACGGGCGAATTCAGAAGATATGATAAATGTATAATGATCAGGGAATATAGATGTAGGTCCCTTTTAGTGCAACTATCATGCATGCGCAAAAGAAACGTATGTGTTCATTATAAGCACTAAGGAAAGGCACAACTCTGATGAAAGTGACTTCCAAAATGCCAAGTTTTTAATTTTTCAGCAAGCATCCGGAAATGCACAAGGAACAAGATAATGTTGGTTATGCAAGGGGGTGCAATAACAGGATCATTGCACATGCTAGTGTCTTCATGGAATTGGGGGTAGTTTGGATGCTGCCCTGCCAGGCAGCTCTTCCGTCAGGCGCAGATCGCAGCCCCAGGCGTCTGAAATCGGACGCCTGGGAGCGATGCCTGGCTCAGGCGCGTTTGTGCAGGCGTCAACCAAACTAGCCCTTAGTTTGCCTAGCGAAAGAGCCAGATTTGAAATATTTCCTTGCAGAAGCTAAAGTTGAATATTCTTTTGGAAATTCGTTCGCAAACCTAACTTTTTCCAGTGTTTGCTGTTTGCATTAGCAGACAAATCCAGTCCTTGCATGGGGACAACTGTGACTCTGTGAATGTGTCCACAAACAGGCCAAAGCCCCAGTTGTAACCTTGACTTAAGTCCGAAAGCGCCTCAAAAAAGAACAAGAAACATGTGGGCACAGATTCGCTGGCCCCATTCATGAATTTAATTTTGTATGCTCAGCATGTGAGAGCTTTTTGTATTTTACCTTCCAGACCAAAATATTGATGTCATATTGGGAGCCACCATAGTTGGAGATAGGGAAGATGCTGGCACCCATGGCGATCTGATTGTTTATCTGGATGAATCCTGAACACAGTAGGTTGTAACATCCCGTTGCTTGATACGCATCACTCTACAATATTCCACAACAATATAAAATTAGCCTTTAACAAAATAGAGGGGTGTAGATCTAAACAAGACAAAAAATGGTTTAAAAAACTACTGATGAAGATAAAAAGGAATGAGATGTTTATCTTACAGTCCAGTAGGTGAAGAGCCTAGTGTTGTTATCTCCATATAGGTCTGGGCTAACCTGAAATTTTGTAGAGAGCATGGAAGCCATTAGCCACAATGAAAGAGACTGCGCAGCGTAAGCACCATTACAACATGCTTAGCTCCTACAGACAGTGATACTACTACTAGAAGCACAGCTTATGAAAAAAAAAATGTGTGATTGGAGAATCTAGTCTAGCTCCTACTCATGTAATGGCTCTTTTCAGCAGTGCTCGTATCATTATTGCAACACAGAAGAAATTATTGACGCATGCAGGGAGAAATTATTGTGGGCATGGAAGAAGAACAAAAATGGAAGCTGCAAGGCAGCATTTAATAGAACTTTTTGTTAAGTTGGTTTCACCCTCTGATGCCTCACCTGCCATCCAGCTTCAATGCTGTTGAGGTCCTGCCCAAAAGAACCCCCCAAGATCCAGAGCTGGGACAGGCTGAACTCGTTGGCCTGCTCAATCTTCGGTTGCCACACATTGATGGTGGCCTTGGCTCCATAGTACTTATCCCCCTCCACATAAGCTATGGCATGCTGATTCATGAAAGAGGAAACAAATGTTAAATGAGCAATTTCAGAGGAATGATAACAATCCAAGAGCAAGATTAGTACTGTGATTCCTGAATGAAGCATTCTGGAATACCTGATGGCCACTTTCATTGAGCATGTCAGGGTCAACAGACATGGGGTTTGGGGTGCTCCTGTGCCTCTTCTTGCCGTATCTCCGGACAGAGCTTGCCCTCAAGACATCCTCTTTCTTGGTCCTCCTGATCGGTATGGTGTTCTCCGGGCACTTGCCATTCTGATGCCACATTTGCGTGATTCGCTGGGTGTTCTGCTGCGACGCAACCTTGGACTCGTCATATAGGCCTTCCGGGTGGTAAGCAGGCCGCATCTGCAAGGTGATGATGGAAGAAGGAGCACCGTTGAGTGATACCATGATACATGTGGGGAAGAAGCACTGCAGCTGGTCTGAACCGAGCAGTGAAATGGAAAAAGAGCAATGGTGCTGCGGAGAGAGGAACCTGGATGGTGTGGTTCTGGAGGAACGGGTGATCAAATGCAGGCTGGTTGGAGATGGGCACGCAGTCTATGGTGTCGCCGTCCGGGCTCTGTTGAATTCTCAGAACATTCAGTCGTTGCATGTGAAATAAAATGAAAAAGTTTCTGCTAAATAAACTTGAGCAGGAACGATGAGAGAGCGACATGTAAACATTTCAGATTATCCGAAAAACGCAGCAAGCAATCTTAATCAGTAAAACATTGGTTGGAAAGTGGGGGGATATTCCAAGCAAAAGCAATGCAACATTGCGATGATCCAAGAATATTCATGTACGACTGACTACATTGAACGAACAAGTTGGAGAACAGTAAGCTAGATTCACTGGTTGGAACAGCAGGAACAAAATGCGTTGGTTCAGGAAAAGACTTCAGTCTCCGGTTCTCCTCCAAAGAACGGAAAGCGCGAGTATCTTTCCCTTGAGGTTGAATGAACCAAAGTGAGCACGGGCACCCATAAAATTTCTTCAAAAGCGAGACTTTTCCTCTCCCTCGCAACGGAAGAAAACCCATACCCAATGCATGGGGTGTGGTCCATTCAACTCTTCCAAAGCGGCGAAGAGGTGGACCAGGGCAAAGCAGCTCGCCGCAGGCGCACCGGAACGCCTCAAAAGGGCGGCTTTCTTCGGCGTCCACGCCGAGTGCAGGATTCAGTCGGATTCGCTCGCATAGCGAAAACAAAACGAAGAAATCTTTGACGAGGAGAACGCAGGGCGCACGCGCGCCGTGTTGTTGAGAAATCGAGGAGAAGGTTGAGATGGGTACTAGGCAAGTACCTCAATGCTGGCGACCGGCGCCTTGTTGAGCCGCCTGAGGTGGCTGTGCACCTTGCGCTGCCGCAGGAGCTGCCGCCGCCGCTGCTGCGCCGACGCCCTCCCGGCATTCCCCGCCGCCGCAGCCGCCGCGGCACCTCCCTCCACGAAGAGCGCCGCCGCCGCCAAGACGAGCGCGACCAAGCACGCCCGCGCCGCCGCCATGGCCGTCCGCCCAGTGGCGAGCGCGCCGAGCAGGGGGGAAGGACTCCCGGTAAAAACGAAAAGGCGAGCAGGGGAGGGGAGGGCACGGGCGGAAGGCGAAGGGGAGAGGGCGCACTTAAAAATCGGCCCGTTGGTGTCGTTTCCTCTGCTTCGGATGCCGCGCCCGCTGCTCTCCTCGCCCTCTTGCTCGCTCTCTGTCGCTGCGTGGTGGTGTGTGTACGGGAGGCAGAAGGAGGCGAGAGAGGAGCACGGGCGTCGTGGCGTTTTATAAAAGGCTGGCTGGAGACGACACGACGAGACGAGACGACGTCGCGTCCGGCCCGCCGTGGCCGTGCGGTGCGCCCGTGCCCGTGCCAGCCTGCTAGGCTCGGTTCTTACCAATGCAACCGGCTGATAAACATTGAACAGGATTTGGTTCTTGCATATAACTTCTGGGATAAGTGTTTGCACACTATACAGACCATTCGCGCGGCGCGTCACGGGCGTGTGGCAAGAGCTGGTGTCATGTCACGACCGCCGCCTTCGTACGTGTTGGTGGCGAAGACCGGTCCAATGAAATGCGTACTACGTGGAATGGCGTGTCTGTAACCTGATCAAAATTGTGGTAGTACCTGCTGCACTAGTGCGTAAGAAGCGAAGAAGCGACTACTAGCTACGCCAGGCAAGCCGGTCACCTTCTTTTGGTAGTACTCCCTCCGGTCTAAAAAGTTTGACGTTTTTACTTTCAGATAAAAAGTTTGATTATTCGTCTTATTTAAAATGTTTTTGTAAATATTATTTATTTTTTTATAACTTATTTTATCATTAACAATACTTTAATTATGACATATTTATTTTAAAATTTATATAAAATTTTTGAATAAAATAGACGATAAAACATGATGATAAAAAGTAAAAACGTTATTTTTTTTTGGGACAGAGGGAGTAGTGCGTAAATAAAAGCTCCGCGCCGCATTCCGGCAGACATTCGCAGAGGATCGTCGCGTGCGCCGGTGCCGACATGGTGGCTCCCGCTACTGTTTCGGCACGTGCGGCCGCAGGGAGCATCCCAAATCGCGGCGAAATTTTGCAGGAAAAACTCGAAGAACGAACGGGGCTTTGGCTGGCTCTCCTCTTCTGAGCAAACTTTTACATGCGCGAGCTGCCGAACAGGGAGGAGAGCCGGGTCACCCCGCGCTTTCAGACGCGTTCGGTTAATCAGTTTTGACGGCGGGATACACACGCGACGGCGCGACGCGAGTGTTACGTCCTACGAATCTACGACTACGCTTGCTGTTCAGGCAGTCGTTTCGGAAGACTGCCACGGACACCGCTCAAGTAGGATTTCGCGGTCGACGCTGACGCCGGCAAGGCCGCACCGCATGCAACCGCCCGGCCGGGTCGGGGCAGCACAGCCTTGAGAGCAGCGACGCGCGACACCGAGGCCGCCTCCACGCGCCCCGGCGCCACCTGCTTCCCGCTCCTCCTCGTCAGCCGTCACGCACCACCGCTTCTCTGGATTCGCGACCGTGTAGTCTCTCGGCTAGATGCATGTCCCGTCTCGTGCTTAGCGCAGCAGTAACACGCTCTACGCCTATCACTACTAGTACCAACCTACTAGCCTAATCAGGCAGGAGTAGACTCAATCAGTGCTCTACTAGTTGTTCACGAGTTCAGAGCCTGTTCAGTTCAGGAAACTTGCGAGAATGGGGACGCCCAGCCAGCTCCATCAGGTGGTAGACCGTAGAGGTAGTCACCTTTTTTCACCTCGAAACAGAACAAACTCTCGTGTTCTTCCAGCCGATTGGAATATAATCAGATGATACAAGAGGTCATCATGTTCTTAGGGTGTGTTCGTTTCACCGTTTAGACCCCTCTAAAATTTAACTCTAAAGAGAATCTTATTATTTAGGAGTATTAAATAAAGTTTAATGACAAAACCTTTTTACAGATGGGTACATCTTTACGAGACGAATCTAATGAGCCTAATTAATCTATGTTTTGCTACGGTGATGCTACAGTAAATATCGTCTAATCACGGCTTAACTACCCTCGTTAAATTCGTCTCGCGATTTAGAGGGGGGTTCTGCAGTTAGTTTTGTAATTAAACTTTATTTAAGACAAAATTCTTTGTGTTTAAACCTCTCTAAATTTTAGACTTAAAACGCCGAACACGCCCTTAACAACCGTAGGCCGGCAAAGAAAATCTAGGGCCAGCCAATCAGCCACCGAGTTTGATCGGCCTCGACGATCGATCACCGGGTGGCACAGCACGATCGAACAGTCCTCGATCGCGTCCCTGTCGTCACAGCCTGTTACGCCTTCAGCAATTATCCGCGACGTCCAATCCATGTCCACCTCGTCGTCCGGACCGGGCAGGCATGCATCCGCTGTATCGCAGCGTGCCGAGCCTGATGGCCTGATGCCTGATGGGTGCGTTTCAGCGAACTCATGGACATGGACTAGGGTGGTGGTGGTAGGGGCTGATATGGCTGTCCATGCAGGATTACTGTTCTGAACAGGAGACGGCACTACTACTTGATCGGATCAGAGCGGCGTCGTGGACAGAGATAAGGCCAAATGACCAGCTGAGCAGCATGGACTGTTCGTTACAAGCATGCTTATGACCCCGCTTTTCTCAGGCTTTATGGGGGTGGAAAGAGGCGCAGTTTATCGTTTCGAGTGTAATCGAATGGCATGCCAGTTGAAAGATAAGATCTGGAATCGTAATTGACCAATTTGGTTTTCTACACTCAGCTGATTTTCCCCAACAAAGTTATGTAGTTCGTCCCTTTATTTGATTTTGTTTCAAGTGCCAAAGAAATTAAGTATTTCAAGTGCCAGTCTCAGTGGCATCTTTCATTTCACACTTTCCAAAGTGACACATCAGTTTTGTGGTCTTATTCAGTGAAATGAAAGTGCATCTCTCAGTGCACAGTTTCATTTCATAGTTTCATAGGTTTGCCAAAACATTAAATCATTGCTAGGTGACACTCATTTGTTGGTTAGAGTCTTTGGGGATGAAATGAAAGACTCTCAATGCACTTTCTTTTGTCTTTCATCGTGTTGGAAACAACGCCGGCATCATTTCATGAGGATGAAAGGATCTCCCTTCTTTCATAATAAATTTCTTGCCATGTCACTATTTTTGCTGATATGGCATCTAATTAAATGCAAATGAAAGAGCCTAAGAGTGCCTTTTGGCCTTTCTTCTATCCTCATTACTGGTTCACAACAGCTTCTCAACAGGAGTAAACAGGAAAATATATGAAGTGGACAAAAAAATATCACATATTTGTGGACACAAACAAGTAATCTTTGTTGTTCCTACTTTGCAGATGTAGCATAGAAAACATGCAAGCAAATGATAACTTGCTGGCCAATATTTAGTGAACCAAATGCTTTCGCTAGAACAAGTGTGCTAGTACATGTCAGTAGAACAGCATCGGAAGAGTGCATGCTTATCTTTGGGGTGCGTTCGGCACACGACCCTCTAAAATTTAAAGGGGTCTAAACTAAAAAAATCTAGTACTAATAAAGTCTACTGACAAAACTTTTTTACAGATGGGTACGTTTAATCTGTAATGAGCAAACTGGCTTACCTTTAATCTCAATCAGCAGCACGACTCGAGCACTGTTCGCTTGATTATCTACAAACAGAATGCTGAACTCCTCGCTCATAAAGCGCCTGTTCGTGGAAGTGCCGGTCAAACAGACAGAACGGCCTCGCAATCGATCATCCCGATCCGATTACGAGCAGAAAGGAAACCTGGCATGCAGATGCAGGCAGGTTCGTTCCTTCCCTCCCTGCTTTGAAGAAGAAGGCCTCGTCAAGTTCGCAATGGATGCCACACCCAAAAGCTCCAACACTCTGTTCTCATTCCGGCCGCAGAGACTCGAGCGCCTCTACCAGCTCGATCAGCAGCTCTGCTCCCGCGACACACGCATCACCTCACCTGCCTGACGCCCACGCACGCAGCAGCGCCGTGTCGGTTTAGCTGGTTGATGAGCCGATGCAGCTTCCATTATCATCAGATCACGTCGCCGCGTGCACTCGGCACTCGCCGTCTCGATCGAGCAGCAGCTGCTGTTTCCGTAGGCGCCGTAGGCTTTTTCCCCTTATCCTTACTGAAACTCACCACGCGGGTGTCATTCGTTGTCGATCCATTCCACTTAGCCGTGTTTGTTTCGTTTAGGACTAAAGTTAAGTCTAAAGTTCTTATTATTTAAAGGTATTAAATAAAATATAATTACGAAACTTTTTGCAGAAACCTGGGCTATTTTGCGAGACGAATCTAATGAGGGTAATTAAGCTATGATTAGACGATGGTTACTGTAGCATCGTTGTAGCAAAACATAACTTAATTAGGTTCGTTAGATTCGTCTTGTAAATTAACACCAATCTGTAAAAAAGTTTTGTAATTAAACTTTATTTAATATCTTTAAATAGTAAAATTTTCTGAACTAAACTTTAGTACTAAAGTAAACGAACACGGCTGCACAGACTTTCCGGGCGCCCAGTTTCTGCTCTGCATGCCGTCGTGATGAAACGCTTTCGGGAGCAGAATGATGATGGCGCTGCTTAGCTTAAGACGAGGCAGCGGGCAGGGGAGGGAGACGCTGCTTTCGAGGAGAGGAGACCAATCAATCATGCCAAGAACATGCCGTGCCCGCCCGGCATGGCGACGTAGAGAGACGTGTATACACCCCGATAACGTATGGCGACATGTACGCATGATGTGCAGTCTTCCTACTCCTACACTACACAGGAAGCCAGAGGGAGCAGGTTGACAGCTCCTTTTGTTTTCAGCAAAGGGTACAGCTCCTCTGAAGTTTTGCAGCCCGTGTATGATGATGCATGGACCCCTCTGTGGATGGACGTCACATGAACGCTGATAGGAGCGAGTGATCTTGCCTGGATGGAACACAAAAGTTATCCGCGCTAGGTACCCAAGCGTGTTCATAGCGGGTGGTTGCTCTCGGGGTTTGTGAACGATCGATCATTTGATGGTGTTTCTGGACCCCTCTCTTCGCCAGGAATGCAGGTTCGGGGACATGATGCAGCCGTTGAAATTGATGAATCGGTTTGCAGTCTTGTTGGTAGTGCGACATGCATGCTCCAACGTTTGTCTGTTGTTTTTAGAGGCCCAGTTTATCGTATCCCATTTCCAGTTTGTCTGTTGTTTTTAGAAAGGAAAATCGAGCACATATATACCTCATCAAATGTACAGGCACATCAAAAAGTGACTGAGAAAGTAACAAATCAATGGCAGAACCGAATAAAATGCTTTGGAGAACTGTGCATGACAGGGATAGCCGAACGCTCAAACGAGTACTCTTCAACCAGATACAAACCGACCCACAACGACTGACGCGCTAGTTTTCAAATGCAAATGCACACAAGCTCAGACAATTTATACATTCATGAAAGGTGAGACTCAGCACCTAAATTGCTTCAAAAGACACCCCATTTTCTCTCTAGAAAAAATAAGCATGCAAACTTTAGTTAAGCCGATGTGAGATGTGTGAACACGTTCAGTCTTCATGACGAGTAATCTATCGATATTCTCCACACACATCACCCATTTGCAGAAGCAAATACTCCAGTTTACAACTCATATACAAGAAAATAACATCCTATATAGTAAACATAATCAAGGCACCATGTACAAGTTGGTTCAACACATCTATTTTACGTATGGAAAATCAAGAAATGAGTTGCGAACAGAACAATATCTATATCATGCTCTGTCTCCAGGTGTATCAATTGGCGCTGACAAGGAAAGCATGCTGGCACACTCCACATTCCACTGTTTCTGAACCATATGTTGGAACCTCAACCTGCAATTTCACAGCCCAATGGTGGAGATGCCAGTAGTTAATAATACGCAATGGTCTGAATAACAGTTCCTAGGAGCAAGTCCTACATATGATGTATGAAACGCCCTACAAGTTTTTCATATACCTGAAGATGGACAGTGCAAGTAGGACATGCGACTTCCCTCATTCTAGTACCAGATCCACCTCCAGACACGGGACCTTTTGAAGCAGAAATTTCAGATTAGTGCACTGAAGTCGATATATGCCAAACTTGTGTATAGAAGAAAGAAGTACCTGAAGACTTGCGATTCTTCTCCATTTCCTCCTGATCACAGCACAAATGTGTTAAAACCATCGATGTAATGGAACAGGATGTAATTACACTATATTTCCACCTAAAATGAAAAATACGCTATGTTTCAGATCCACAGTTCATCTTTTTCTCATTGGCCGTGTTGACTGAACCATAATGATGCACACAGATTACTGAAGGAAATTTAAGGAATAATGATCCCTTTTCTTTTTAAAAAAAAAGGGGAAATCCCTTTCTAACTTTGCAACTTCATCAGCACAGTTCTCAAATACTATCTTGGCTTTCAGTACAATGAGCGAGATTGCAAAAGTGATATTGACTGTCATACTAGGGTATCACTGATGCTGTACAGACCAGCCTGTTTGGTTCTTTAGCTAGCTAGTTGATGCCTTTTGCCCTATCAACATAAAACAAAACATGGACAACCCAATTTTATTTTTGAAAACGGCCACCCATAATGTGACCATGTTTGCAAGATGATAGGATATCAATGACAAAGGAATCCTCACAACACTTTTGCAGTAAATCAAGTGGGCAAGCCACTTAAATGAATGTATGTTAAGCGAAAATGACTGTTATCTAAAGTATCACCTTAAGTTTTCTGGCAAGATCTTCATGACTTTGCACGGTGGCAGATCTGTTGACAGCTTCCTTTGCAATGCTAAGCCTTTGAGTGACCTCTGCCTGTAAGATATAAGAACTATTATGAGAACATAGGGATAGCAACTCTACAAACCACAAGGCATAGTCTCCCTATAAAGCTATCTGGAATACACGATTGCAGTCAGTGGAAATGTGAGATACTGCTCAGAATAATTCTGCTAACTTAATAAGCAAAAAAGTATTCGATAAAGCAACAAGCAAACAATGCAAGTCCCAGTGCAAAGAATCTGAGCAGTTCAGGTTGGTCATTAAATAGAAGGAAGTACAGCCAAAATTATTCAGCCCCATACCGACAACACAGCAAACATGCTTAAAACATAATTAGTCAGTAAAACAGGATGGGTCAACATGATTATACAAACCAAATATAGCTAGGTCAACTGCGCCAGAGTAACATTACAAATCAAAGTAGAGCTGCAGACCTAACAATGTAACCCGTGTTTAAAGCAGATAGTGATAAAGAACTGATAACCGACAACTACAACAATGGATAGGCTTTCTTAAGGCTATTCTGCTGCAATCAACCTTTGAGACGGGCAATCTTCATTGCCCAGTCCTGATCAATATATTTCATTGAAGAAGCACAATCAACATAAAATGAAGGAAATACGGAGTAATTAAGCAACAACTGAGTAGCAGAATGTACCATGCATCTATCACAAACTCGGACAAGTGGAGCGTTATCCTCAGCTGTCAAAGCAATTCTTCCTTGACTGCATTTGTCACAGAAGATTTCACCACAGTTCCTACAATGATGCTGCAAAAAAAGGAACACATTCAATGCAACAAATTCCACCATAATAAGAGATAATAAGTACATGAACAATTAAGTTAAAATTGATTACCCTGCGATTAAATGCACTAAAATCAACACCACATGACTGGCACTTCTTGGCAACCTCATCTGGAACCTACAACGAAACGGAGAAAACAAATTAAGTGTATTGCAGGCACTCGATGAAACAGCAAATAAAAGAAACACATAATCATGGTATTAATGAAAGGGCCATACAAGATCACAAACTGTAAATGTTTCCCTTTACAACTAATAGAATGAAGTGATGAACATGATCTGATGAAACGTAAAGCAAAGAACCAGAACTGCACTGCCATGTACATGATTCACAATCAACCTATATGCATGCACCATGGAAAAGCGTGTATTTCTATCAGCATATCAAACATCATGAGCCTAATCAATAGCCAAGCCAGAGTGACTCGTCAAGTAGTCAATTGATACTGCAGCCCAACTTACCCAATGGTCTTTTACTTCATCAACAGGCTTGGTAAACATCCAATCGAAGCCTTTCTTCTTCTCATTTGATTGTACTGAAAGTTTGCCAGCGTCCACCGTTTCTTTGCCTCTTGCATCCCCACCGATCTCCTTGAACTAATAAATGGAATCCAAGTTAGAAACTGATGTTTACTTTATCCAGAAAACAAGCTGCTCAATATACTGCAAGCATGACCACTGAACTAAATACAATGTCATGTAAATGTTCTAAAGTTTTGCGCAGCCTATATTTGCAGTAAGAGCTGTAAGAAAATAAGCAGGACTCGGCACAGTAAAGACTATGTTATTCAATTTGCAAAGGGTGCAATTCAAACACATCAAAGACTCAGCACAAACAATTCAGAATGGGTGATATCACGACCGATGAGGAACTAGTTATATGTTGTGCGTCTCTGATCTACTTTACAGAAAAAAATAGATATTCATGGCAAAGTTTTCTAGAATGTGCAATGCACGTATATGACACAGTTGTCTTTTTATTGTTACTACTTCTAGCTCAAAGTATAAGCCACTTACGAAAGTTAGTTTTCATTGTAAACATTTACCGCACTAAATTTTTTAAGCAAAATATGCCCCAACTTCACCAATTGATGGCTAGAAACGTTATATAGACAAACCATAAAAAAGAACAAAGACAATAATTCCTTATTCATTAAAAGTGCATGAAGCTACAACAAATAAAATGGTCTGCAGCATGCTGACAGACAAAATCAACTCTCCCGGCTGCGATCACAGATATAGTTCAGAAATGAAGCAAGAAATGAAACCAATAGGCACAAATGTAACAAATATCAGGCACTAAAAATCAGAAATCTGTATTACAATAGAAAAACAAGAGGCTAAACACTAACAGAGACAGGACAAAATGGTACTGGTACAATACCTGCACTGTTGCTGCTGTGACAGTGTCAAGCATGGTGTTGGAAGTATAACTGTTTGACTTCAGCCTAATTCTCTTTGCTTCAATATCGACGGAAGTCTTAGCCCAAAATGCAAATATATTTGAATCCAAAACCTACATATGCACAGCAGACAAACATTAATCTCACAGCATACATTTGCTGCAAAAATACAGAAATGAGCTTGATAAAAGGCTGGACAACTTACATCCCATCTCGTTAGTGAATCGAGGGGATAAATCCTGAGTGTCCTGCTCGTGTTAGGATCAAGCATGCGAATTCCATCCAGGCCAATCTGCAAAAGCACCATCAATAATCTGATACATCAAAACTACAGATGCTTTTGCTTTGTGATCAATTGTATCTACTAAAGGAGGTGGAAATGAGTTAATTCCCCAAGGAAAATTGTGAATTGCACTATCATAACATCATCGAAAACCTCAACATTTTCGAATACGGCCACTCCAAAAGTTACGCCCATGATACTTTCATCAATCTTATCATATCGTTTCTGACCGTTTTATCAAAATCGTACCTGACAAAGAACATCAGTAGGGTTCCCAGCGCCCTCTGGCAGCAGCTTAACCCGAAACTTCTGCGCACCACCACTCGCATCCTCGTGCGTCTCAGCTTTCGGAACGGCCCTCGCGATCTTCCCAAAGCTCCCACTCCCACCGCCACCGCTTCCATTCCACGATTGCTGCCGCTCCCCACCAGACGGGAGACTGATCGATCGCCCGTAGTCATCGAACAGCGCGGATCCAGACCGCGCCGGCGCCGTGCCGCGAGCCCCGTACGGCTCCGCTCCAGCGCCGCCGCCGCTGTACGCGTACGCGCCCTCGTCCAGGTACCCGTCGTTGTCGTACCCCGCGGCCGGCGGCTGGTACCCGCCCCCGTAGTACGGGGCGTCGTAAGGCAGCGAAGGCGGGCTGGGCTCCGGCGCCGGCGGGGCCACCGGCTGGGTGGGCGGCGGGTAGGTGTAGTACGGCTCCGGCGGGTAGGGCGCGGGGTTGGTGTAGGGCGGGTACGCCTCGCCGTAGTGGGGCGGCGGCGGCTGCTGCGTGTAGGCCGGGGCGGAGGGCGGCTGCGAGTAGGTGGGGGCGGAGGGCGGGTGCTCGACGTAGCCGCCACCGGCGGAGTAGGGAGGCGCGGAGGAGTAGCCCCCCGCCCCCGTGTCGGCGGCGGGGTGGGGGGGATTGGGACCCGGCGGCGCGTACTGGTGCGGGTAGTAGTGGCCGCCCGCGGGGGCCGACGCCGCGTAGTCGCCGCTGCCGTGCTGCATCGCTGGCGGTGGATCGATCGCTGACGATGATGGCGGCGTCGTCGAGGAGGGGGCCGGCGATTTTTTGATTCGATTCGGTGCTTCGCGTTCGTTGCACGGGGAAAGGAAAGGGGGGCGAGGAAAGAAGGTGGGGGTTGCTTCGTGACGGGGGAGGTTGACGTGTCGGTTTTGTGCTCGGGATTTTTTTTATTGTTTTTGGAGCGGGCCGGTGAGCGCTGGCCGTTCGATTTGTCCGGCGGGTGGGCGTGGACGGATGTGATGAGGCTGCAGTGGGCCCGGGTTCGCTTTTCGCGGGAGTTCGCCTGCCGCGTCGTGACTGCGGGCCCGACACGGCGGGTTAGCGTGTGGACTGGTTTGGGCTGATGGGCGACCACCGTTATGGCAGGCCCATAAAACCAAGGCTCTACTTGCGGTCGGCCTTTTAAGAAGGCACAATTGGGCTAGACTATCTCAAAAATAATTGGGCCAGATGCATATGGATACCTCAAGAATTCAGCCTTTTAACGCTGCATTATTTCTTCTTCTTTTTTTCCGCTGAACTTTTGACGTTGCATTCGTCAAACAGAAAAAGCTTAACTGAGTTGAGCGGAA
This sequence comes from Eragrostis curvula, assembly GCA_007726485.1. Classification (NCBI taxonomy): domain Eukaryota; kingdom Viridiplantae; phylum Streptophyta; class Magnoliopsida; order Poales; family Poaceae; genus Eragrostis; species Eragrostis curvula. The sequence goes on along the minus strand of RWGY01000469.1, from coordinate 80,764 downwards.
GAAACATTTTTTTCCAGAATAAAAATGGATACACAAATTCCTTTCTGAGACAATGGATGTACAATTTCAAAGAATCGAACGAACAACGCCACACCTAAACGATTCTTCTGAGAAGAAAAAATCACACTGCACCTAACAAAGCAAATAAATAAACAATTACAAGGCCATTGCATTCCGGCCACCTGTACAGCGTTCCTAGTCTTCTTCGGGGTAGTAGAATTCCCCCTCCGACGAGGAGGACATCGACCACGACGAGGACGACGACGAGGAGGACACCGAGAGCGACCGCCGGTAGCCGTGGTACAGCGGCGCCCGCGCCACCCACGCGCCGCCGCGGCCGGAGCCGAGCACGTAGTACTCCGGTAGGGGCAGGCAGAAGAAGGCGAAGAGGAAGTCAGCAAGGCGCCCGAGCTCCTGCGCGGGCGGCAGGAACAGCGCGCGCAGCACCTCGTCGGCGCGCAGCCGGCGCCGCCCCGGCCGCGGCGGGCGCTGGCACAGCTCCGCCGGGGCGCGCGCCGCCGCCGCCAGGACCGCCGCGCTGAACACCATTATTTTTTCCGCGGCGCCGCCTTTGCTTTGCTTGGTTTCCTCGCGCGTTCAATTCGCTCGCTTGCTTGCTTGCTTGCTTCGGCTCTGTCGTGGCGTGCGGTGTCACCGGCGCGGGTTTTGGGGTCGCGTGGAGTGCGTGTGGAAGGCGCGCGGGGAGTTTACGCGATTGAGGAGGGTGCCGTGCGGCGTGCAGCAGGGGAACACGAGGGCGGGAGCCCGTGCAGAGGTAGGAGGTGTGTGTCTCTGACTGCTGGTCGTCGCATCCGCCGCCGCGCGGGGAGGCCTGGGGCTGACGGTTTCGCTCCTTGATTTTCCCGTGTGCCTGAGCTGCGTGTTTTGACTCTGCGACTGCAATTGCCGGGGGGCGTACAAGTAGTACGCGCAGCCGAGCCTGGTACGCACGCCATCGTGTCTCTCTTGTGCAGAAGGAGCCGCCGTCCGAGGTGCGCGTACTATTCTTGGATCATTTACGCGCTGACGGTGACAAAGAGGCCGGTGGACGCATAGACAACGTTAAAACACGCACGTTGCAGCAGTGTGTCCTCTGCCCCCGGTCAACAGTAGTATTGGCGAGCGCATAATTTCATGAGATGTATTCGCACCCTAGGCGAAGCTGGCAAGCAAAGCAAATCGAGCAAGGCAAAGGTGAGAGAAGAGGTCATCCAACATATGAATCACGACGAAGTTGACCCAATGAAAACATGTATCCATATAAAATCGTCGCCACACCACTAGATAGATAATGACAATTAGTATGGCGTCCGCCAACGCTAAGCATATGATAAGACGGTAGAACTGGTACCAGCCACATGAAACATTAGTTGTACCATCCCTGACAATGATTGCCGCGTCAACAGCAAACCAAGCGGATATCAGGATTGCATGACACGTAAACTAGAAGTCAAACAATTTATTTAGGAATATTCTAGCCTAATCTGAGTGGCCTTGCCACATAACTTGCAGAAGAGGGAGCTAACAAGAAAGAAGATATGACTGCAAGCTACCAATCTAAATAAGCATGGGGAAAACCCTGCCAGCGCTCGACTTATTCTGCGCTGGTCCAGTAGAATCGAAATTCTCCCCAACCATTGCCGCATGGTTTCCTCCTACTCATGCAGATAGCCTTTCTCCTCAAGATAAGTAACCACCTGTCCCGCCATGTCAGAAGGTGAAGGACATACACCATCCACTTCCTTGATCTCAATCTGCAAGAAAAGTAAGAGAGTCAACGCTTGAGGTCACAAACAAGTGGTGGTAACTGATCTGAAAGTAGGAAATGTATCATGACAAACACTGATTTAATTCTCATCCACAAAGCTTTAATTATTTTCATTTTTATTTCCTTTTTTGTGCCTTGATGCATTCAATTTGCATATCATTACTGTAGCAATGGAAGCAACTATATTACTACCCTCACTGTCCTTCCCTATAAATTGTAACCTGACCTTTACTTTGTCATTTGCAATTCAACGCGCCAAGCATGCTGTTGATCCTACGTTACCGATTTTGTTGCAATAAAAAAATGATAATCACAAACTTCTTTTCCTAATCAAATTACACATTTAATATTTACCACTGTTTTAATATGGATCAGAACATAGCACTTACATTAAAACTTTATAGATGCCATCTTAAATATGGGCAGATAAAATCAAATCTAGTATGGAAATGTACCTCGCAATTTAATGGTGGTTCATAAGGGTCATCGATTCCAGTGAAACCTGCACAATACATGATTTGAGCTCGAAGCATGGTTGAGTTACATAAAATCAACAAGACAGATTGACGAAAGTCTACAAAAGATAATCGGGCTGGTAAAATGAGGAAAATTCTGCCCATAAGGGGAACTATTTCAACAGAAAAGCTTGTACTCGTGAGATAGACTTGCACAAGAATGAATAGCAAGGTTTTACAATAGATTTTCGTTCCCATTTCTCAACCAAAAAAAAGAAGAAGAGGGTTTTAAGGACCAGGGCAGCATGCATGCACCAACCTGGTGATTCCACATCACAGAGGCCACACTTGAAACAGACAACTCTTTGTGGTTTTAGGATTAGAAATAAGCAACAAGACCAATGAGTGGCTAACTGCACAATGAGAACCTAACCTACAAAAAGTAGTTACACTCTTCCTAGGTCAACACCATTACAAGAGCTAAGGAATCAAATAGAATAATACTGCACATGTGCATCATCAAAATTTTAATCTTGAGTGACAATTTTGAGATTTGGAACGTGAAATCTCTGTTTTTTCGGGTGTTGTCTTCCCAAAACATGCCTAATGCAATTCGACTGGTGCTATAATTATTAAACCCAGGATGTGATTCTGACTGGACCTAACATACAAGGTTATTGTTACATTTTATATCAATTCACGTTTGAACCTTTTTTCCCCTGGACAATGTACTAATTGAAGCATTAAGCACTCTAAATCAACATATTATAAATGAAGCATTATATGAAACCCTCACCCTTTATTTTTCCTGCACGAGCAAGCTTATAAAGACCTTTTGGATCCCTAGCTTCACACAATTCCAAGGACATGTTCAGGAAAACCTGTAAATGTTCAAGGTGTTTGGGTGAATGTTATGACACAGCTAAGTTTATTTAAGATAAACTGAACTAATTAGAATCCATTATACTTCAATAAAGCTATTGTCAGACATCATTGCACGGCAAGATTCACGGTCTCTCCTGTATGGAGATATCAAACTTGCAATACATACAAGGCCTGCATCTGCAAATAGCTTGGCTACCTCACCTGTAAAATAGTTGAAACGTAATATCACATATAATTGGAATATACAAATAACAGTTCATGAGAATTCGTTAATTTTGTACAAAAAATTCTGAGCTAAGCAGATACGTACCAACTCTCCGTATGTTCTCTACACGATCTTCAGCCTTAAAGCCAAGATCCTTGTTCAGACCATGTCTTAAGTTATCACCATCAAGAACATAAGCAAGCTTCCCTCTTGTGTGGAGCTCTCGACCCAATGTACATGCTAAGGTACTTTTACCTTGACAAGGTGACATACACAATATGAAAATAGTATCACTAAAGAAAGAAGAAGCAACAGTTTGAGTATATACAAAATGCAAATGAAATTGTCCTTATTTGAACAAATACGCAATTGCACTCACAATCCACTAAGCATGCAACAGAACTGTTTGAGACAAATAAAGATCTGCTTACCTGAACCACTAAGGCCTGTGATCCAAACAACACAACCTTTCTGCTTCAGTAGCTTCTGGCGATCAGACTTGCCAACTGGACAATCATGCCAGAAGATGTTCGATGACTTCGGCACAGTCGACGACATCTCCAGAACTTTATCCTTCACTAAGGTGTACAAGTACAATGATTCAGACAACAGCAAGAAGAGGATTCATAAGAAAGACATATATTCCTTTTCATAGAAATGAAAGTAGTGTAAATTCATGGTTCAATAGTTTAATATATTCTCTCTTAAATAGTGGCAGCTCTTTACTGAGTTCCATCAATATCAAGAAAACTTAAGAACAATCTGGAAAAATGAAGTGAGCTGCACATTCTAGTTTCTCGATCAAATTTAAAACAAACAACTACACCATGTACTATGTCATGGTCGTGAATCACTCCCGAAACAAGAGTTAAACATATTGGGAGTTGAATGCTAAAGCAAGTCAGGTATATTATATAGGTCATAAGCCACCCCGAAGCTAGAGATAAACCCATCAGAAATGAAGCGGTTGAGATCAGGGTGAAGGGTAACGGAGGCGAAATTAGGGTGTCGCATAATGGATCAGTCCACCTGAATGATCCAACAAAGCTTGGAAAAACAAACTGACAAATTAAAGGATTTGGAATTTCATGGCTCACCATGCGGCAAAGGCAAAACCAGAACAAAACTAACTGTATCAACAATTTATTCAAGCAATCGAGCTAGCTCCCATACCAGTAAATGAAGAAATCAGATCTAGTTCAGATGATCTGCAGTTCAAATACTGGTAAGGGTGAGGAGTAGAGTTCGACTAATACTGAAGAAGATTAGAGGTGATGACTGACGAGCCTCAATGCTTGAAAATGTGTTCGGCATGCATTATCCCCACTGCCCATTGCCACACACTCCTCTCAACACTGCGCTTTAACTCGCTTCGCCATGGCCTCATCAACCGAGCCAGCCGGATGGTTATAGCAGCTAGGTGCGCTCCACGGCGAGGAAGTTGTAGGGCAGCTCCTCGCAACCACAAAACAAGCTCGACGCGAAATGGTGAGGAGCCGTGAAATTGCAGGAAGAAGAGGAGCCACGCCATCCGTTCTACAGTACCGCGAGGATCCGCCGAAATCAAACCTAAAAATCCCGCGGCGATTACACAAGTCCACGTATCCCCTACACTGAGCAGCCCCAATTCCACACACCCCACACCCGCTCCTCGATCAGCAACCAGCGCCGCCCACATTGGATCGCAACAACCAAGAGGAAAGAAATGGAAACAGAGAGAGGGGGGGTGCGTAAACGTGCCTTGGCTGCTGGCGCATTCGACGGAAGGGAAGCGGAGACGCCCCTGGCTGCCACCGTCGCCTGTTATCCTCCTCCCAGCGGCGAGCGACGGGCGGAGCGCGGGCAACCCTAGATTTGCTGAGCTCCAGTCCCGGGGGAGCGCGGCCGCGAGACGCGGGCAACGGAAGCTGTCCCCACCGCGCGCAGCGGCACGCGGAACGCGAGGAGGACGAGGAAGCGGTGCGGTGGTGGTGGAGGAGGAGGAGGAGGCGGGGCGAAAGCGAAACGGGAGGCGGGCAGCGGGGACACGCGGATCCGCACGCGGGCACGCGAGGCTTGCGGCCGCGGCTTCCATCGCGCGGCGGGGCGGTGACGGACGGGGAGTTCTTCACCTGTGCGCCATCAAGAAAGTTGTCGGTTATGTGCTATAAAAAATTTTGAAGACACCTGTGCGTCATGAGCCTAATTTTTTTTACTTGTGTGCCATATTGGATGGATAGAGACTTAACAGAAGTGGTAGAAGCTGTGTAAAGACAGTTTTACCTTTTTGTACAACAATAGCTTAAAAAAAGTAGGAAAGTGAAAATAGTTTTAAAATCACGTTAAAAATCAGTAAAAATAGTAATAATTTGAAACAGCTGTGATTTCCATACCATCACCAGAACTGTGATTGGATGGTTGTGTCGAGAGGTTAAGACTACCGTTCAGCGACTTCTTGTGGTGCCCGTGTGAGTTGTTCTTCACAGGAGCAGCAGCTGCTGGCCTCTCGAACTCAAAATCCGAGCTCGGTATATTCCTCCATGACTCAAAGTCACTAGCTTCATTTGGGATTGAGAAGTTGGCATCCCTACCAGTGAGCTCCATCCACCTCTTCAAATCAGCCTCGGGTACACCTGCCAAGTTTGGTGCCTTGACAATCTCAATCCCATGAAGACACTGCGGGTTTGAGAGCCCTCGATAGTGCTTGCGCTGCATCCGGTGGGAGCGCACAAAGCCTTTGTCTACGCTGAAAGGGAACTGGGGGCTCCCCAAGGCGCGAGTGGCCATTCATGAAGCTCCTCAGCTGCATCTTCCCCAGGGCATTCTCCGGCCGCTCCTTAAACGCCCACATGTACATGTTCTCCATGTCATGCTGCACCAGGAAGGCATCCAGTGTGGCAATATTACCATTCCCAGCGGCGGTGGCTGTCTTCGTCTTGCCACCCTTGTCGGTCGCCATGACTGGCCTGAAGTAGTGGGTGAAGAAGAACCAGACCTGTGCGCGCGGCCTGGGCGAGCTCCTGGGCACGCGGCTGGCCTGGGCGCGCTGGCCTGGGCGCGCGGCCTGGGCGCGCTGGCGCGCCGCCTGGGCGAGCTGCGGCGCGGGGCGAGCTGGCGCGCGGCCGCTGCGAGCTGGCGCGCGGGGCGACCTGGCGGCGGTGGCTAGGGTTCGGGTGCTGGGGTCGGGAGAGGGAGCCAGGGAGAAGAGAAGAGGAGAGAGAGAGCCGGAGCAGGGAGAAGAGAAGAGGATAATTTTCATTGACTTAAGGGCAAAATAGTCATTGCCATACGTGGGTCTCACATGTCAGAGCTAAGAATCCGTTACAGTCTAACAGAAGGTGAACGGCATGGCACACGGGTAAATGAAAATTGGGCTCATAGCACACAGGTGTCTCCAAACTTTTTTGTGGCACACAGGTAACCGACAACTTTCTTAATGGCACACAGGTAAAGGACTCACGGACGGGCGGTTATGCGCACTTCGTGGTCCCGTTCCGGAAGGACTGATGAATGTACTCGCCGCTGGATGTAAAAATTTCGTCGGAAGTTTACAGGAAACGTTGTAAATTTGAAATGCAGATAACATCCTCCATTTTGACTTGGTTGGCGCTCACATGCCCGTCCTTTGCAGCAGGGTTCTGTATACTACATCCGTCCTATAATAGTTATCACTGTTGATTTTCTGTCATCATGTTTGACCGTCTGTCTTATTTAAAATTTTTATGCAAATGTTAAAACAAATTTGTCATGATTACACTATCTTGAATGGTAAACATGTTATCAAAATATAAATAATATTTATAAAAAAAATTTGAATAAGACGAACAGTCAAATCTAATGTCTAAAAATTAAAAGCGACAGCTATTTTGGAACGGTGAGAGTACAAAACATCGTTCAAACTCGCGACGGTTTAAGCATCATCTGATGATTTCAACAACAAAAAATAAAAATAAATTATCTGATAGAATCCAACAGTCAAAGCAAACAGGGCAGCCGACACAGATTCGACCGCTCGATGGCTGCAGTTCTGAAGTTTATCAGCACATGGCCGCTCCCGGGTCTCGATCAACCGGACTGTTTGTACCAGCGTTTTCTCTGGAAATTACCAGCTTGTACCCCAGATTAGAGGCCGCTTAACGACTCATTAAACACCTGTACAGCAGGCTTTCAACCAAACCATTGCCTTGCTTTTGCACTTGCTGAAGCAGCACTGAGCAGTGAGCAAGTGAGTATATAAAGGGGTTAAAGGAAGGAAATGTCGAGTCGAAATTACTTTGAGCGGCCATCTCTTATTACACGACATCAAAGATGTCAGGACGGTCACTCCGCCGAACGGCAAATCAACCAAACCACGCAAAATTCAGCAACAGAGCAGCCGGGCTTAGACATCGATCTCTACACATGACAACGCCATTCTTTCGCACTGCACGACGGGACGAACACATCCAACTTCCGCGCCCCGCTTCCTCGCTGGCTCATCACCTGGACCGCGCGCGCGCGGTGTTCAGGCCGGGCTCTCCGCATCGTCAGACCGCAGCTCGGTCGCCGCGCACGGCACGAGGCGACGTCGTCGCTACTCGTCGGCGCCCTGGTCGAAGTTGAGCGCGTAGCTCCGCGAGTCGTAGCTGAACGCCGCCAGCTGCTGCTGCTGCTTCCTCCGCCGCGCGGCGCCGGCGCCGCCCTTCGCCATGAGCTCGTGCGCCACCGCCTTCCACCGCAGCTTGGCCCGCGCCGACCGCGCCTCCTGTGCGGCGCGCCTCTCCTCGCCCTGGAGCGCCCTGTACTCCAGCCGGCTCGACGACGACGACCTTGACAGCGAGCGGCCGAAGCAGGTGAAGCCCTGCGGCACGAACTCGTCGTCGTACGCCGCCGTGGACGCCCCCGGCATGGAGGCCTGATGCACGAGGCTGGCCATGGGAAACGCTAGGAGCAAGCTCGCTTTGCTGTGAGCCTGTGAGTCTGTGAGGATGATGATGATGATGGGCACTGTGCGTGACCAACTGTCTGAATCCCCACAAACATTTATGCAGATTTGCAGGCTCGTAAGCAGTTGGATCCAGGCATAGAATACTCGGCGATGAACTGTCCGATCAGACGGCGCCATGGCAACATGTCCCGGGATCTCTTGTTTATTCGGGGCGCGAGGTGTGGTGTCCAGTTAAATACCATGGCAAGTGTACCAGAAACGTCCTTGTTTATCGTGCACTTGGCGGCATCAGGGAATTCTTGCCTAGGCTTTGACCAGAACATGGAACTACGCTCTCGGTTACCTTTTCTGCTCCAGAGTCCAGACCACGTCTGAAGCAGTAGATGGCATCTCGAGAGTTGCTCTAACATGTGCAAACATGAGTGGTGAGCATGGTCTAACAGTCAGCTGAACTACAAAAGACAGCATCTAAGATAAATTAAGCCGACCAATATCGCGGTGATGGTCTCTCAAATTAGTAATTGGGCAACATTTCTCACTCAAAACTAATCAGCACATCCAGTATGATATATGCTAGTTATTTAGACTAATTTATCCAACTTAATGCAAGCATTCATACTTTCATTAAGAAATCTCATCAAATTGGAATCACAGAGCAAATGCTTGCAGAATGCAGACCCTGTCTGCTAGAGTTTTACAGCTACCACAAAGGTCAGAGAACAATAAGCTCAAGCCCTGTCAAACACAAACATATTCTGCAGGTGACCTAAAGCCCCCTTTATTTCTACAAAACAATCCTAGAAGAATATATGCTACGAATCCCTGTGAACAGCTTCACACATAAAAGAACCATAAAGAAATCGATACAGCAAGTGCAGACGATAGTTGCAATCCATCCAAATCAAGCATACAACTGGATTAAAAATCATGCGGCATTATTATGACCAGCGGCGTACAAGCGACAACAATCCACAGCGCCACAAGCACCATCCAACAGAGAGTCCACATGACAAAGCACAGTTGCTTTATTGGATCAATCATTGTAAAGCATGGATGTGGGTTAGCCTTTCTAATTGGTTATTACCACTTATATGCAACCACTAATATAAGCCCAAACAACTAATGACAGCATGTCAGGTTGCAACATGTCAAGAATCATATGCCCGCTGTACTAAAGGGATTGGATATATCAGGTTGCAAGATCTTCTGAATATAAAATCACAAAGATGACACAGTTAATTCCAATTCGTGCTTGGTTACAGATCAGGAATAATAGTGGGCCGAATTCACAAAGGAACAGTTTCCAAAGATCTATCATATGCAACTCGAGAGTTCCTTGGCAAAGGAAACATCCAAATCAAGTCTTTACTGAATGTGGACTTCTTAGTAACAGACTTAACTTGACCAGGTTAAGACAGGTATGATAGCCAGAAGTAGGCCCCAAATCAAAGAAATGTCAACTACAACCACTCAACAGACTTAACTCTACTGTGGGAAAATAAAAAGAATGTTCACTCAGCATTACATTATCACTAGACAGGAAATATCAACACTTAAAGCTAGCTCGCCAAATTAAGATGTGCAGCTCTTTAAAAAAAATTAACAGCACACACCTACATTAACAGAATAGAAAACACCAAGCAGAAATTTAGCCAATATTATGCTGAAAATTATCATCATTGAAAGGTTCATAGCAGTGACCCTCTCACACGAAATACAAGTGATATATACCAAAATGAAAACCAGTCTTGTAGTATTTGTGGGTATATGACAACAGAGGAACAATAAAAATGCAAACAAATCGTTACCTACTTTTGGATCATCGAGCTGATCATAGATCACTAACTAAGAAACATCAAATACCAGCTAAAGATGATAGTAGGGGGCATTTGGATCCAAAAAATAAAGAAACAGTTCAAATCAGGGTGAAATCCCCAGGGAATTCCACTCTTGTACACCTAATTGTCCGTAGAACTCTGAAACCTGACATTCTCAGGTTGACTGGCTAAACTAAATACCAAGAAACCTAATTGCACAGATCATTCAATGTCTGGAACAAGGCAACCAACATCCTAAGCCATGACATCTTTTGGAGGCTACTCAATTAGCACCACTCATCAGCCTCTTCCCAAACAATGTGAATTAGACAACGAAGGAATAATCAAAGATTCAAACAAACCTTTACCTACTTTCAGATCATCGAGCTAATCATATATCACTAACAAGGAGCACTGCCTACCTGCTAAAGATGATAGTTGAGGGCATTTGGATCCAAATATTAAATAAAATAGTTCAAATCAGGGTGAAATCCCAAGGGTTTACCATTCTTGTACGCCTAATTGTTTGTAGAACTCTGAGACCTGACATTTTCAAGTTGACTGGCTAAACTAAATACCAAGAAACATAATTGCACAGATCATTCAATGTCTGGAACAAGGCAACCAACATCCTAAGCCACAACATCTTTTGGAGGCTACTCAATTAGTACCACTCGTCAGCCTCTTCCCAAACAATGTGAATGAGACAACTAACTAATCAATCAAACCCATCCATAAATTTGTAATCACAACGACAGAAAGGAACAAACGAGAACAAAATATCACCAAGCCTCTTGCTTCATTCTGAACTTTCAATGAGCATACATCCATACAAAGTTAACAACCTACTCAAGGTTAAACCAAACTCCAAACCATTTCGAATAAGGTAGCTCCCAAAGCTTAAATATGATCCAGTCTAGGTGCATTAGGTCGATCTAACACCTTACATATCAAAAAAGTACGAATTAACTAAACTCCGAAGCTGTAGAGAATTCACAGGAACCGAGAGACTCAAACGAACCCATCGCTTACGCCACCAGGGTGCTCGCGGTGGTGGACTCGAACCTCCAGGAGGCGGGGATCTTCTTGGCGCGGCGGTAGTAGCGGGCGAGGCGATGGACCCTGCTCTCGACGAGGATGAGGCGGAACTTGGCGTCCACGTCGGTCCTGTTCCTGTCCAGGTGCTTCCTGATCGCGACGGCCTTCTTGATGAGGAAGTAGAGGTCCTCGGGCACCTCCGGCGCGAGCCCGCGGGCCCTGAGCAGGCGCAGGATCTTGCCGCCGGTGACGCCGCGGACGAGCGGCACGCCGTGCACGTCGCGGAGCACTGTGCCGATCTGCGACGGCAGCATGCCCTTCTTGGCGGAGCGCACGATCGCCTCCTCCACCTCCGGCGCGGTCTTCTTGACCCAGGTCGGGGCCGCCCGGCTGTAGGGCACCACCGAGGAGGACATGCCCTTCCCTGGTCCGTACATGCGGCCCATGGCGACGGACGGCGCGGGTTGCGGCGAGCGGGGACGGCGAGAAGGGAGAGCGACTGAGCGAGCGGCGGCGGCGGCGGTTGCAGGAGGGAAACCTAGGAAATGGGCTAAAACCCTAGCTGCTATATACTGCCGCAGGGCTGCGAGCTTGGGCTGGCCTATGCAGTGAAACCCATTACCAACCTAATCTGGCCTGACAAAGGTCCCTCGACCAGTAAACAGGCCGGACCGTCCTCGTGGATAAAAAGGGATTAATTCAGCTCTACTAGAATTTTGAAATAGGCCCATTAAACTGACAGCCCAATATTTCACCACAAGAACAGCCCAAACCAAACGCCTCCTCATGTTTCAGGTACTTTCCGTGATTTCCAAAAAGAAAAGGAAAAAATGTTCATCAGGAAGAATATGTGCTTCTTTTTTGCGGAAAAGAAGCACATATTTTTGCGAGGAAGAATATGTGCTTCATGTGAGTTAATCCAGAGCAGTTGGTAATTCAAACCACTCAGCACTGAATTTTAACCACGTGTTATATTATATTTGCATCCACGTGAAAGTCAGAAAGTGAAACCGGATGCTTTGTTGGGGGATGCAGAAACTTTCCAGCCTTGCTTTGCATAACTTTTTGGCCGTTCTTACCGAACCAACAACGGACTTTAGAGGATCACACGCCGAATCGCCGTCCACGTGCACAATGACACAAGGATCACCACGCAAGATTCATGTCTCATGAATCACGACGCCAAATTGGAGTTGGACGAGACATCCATGTCATCGACTCATCGTAACACAGCGATGGCTAGTGTGCAGGTCTAAAGTTTACGGCCGCACATCGTGTCAGCAGGAAGAAGTGATGAGTGACGATGCAGCTTTCCAGAAAGCAACTCTATCCGACGCTCTGCATAATGCAAGTTCGCAGCTCCAGCAAGCCAAGAACTCGTTGCTTCCGGCTGTGAAGTTGCGTACACTGAAACTCACAATTGTGGTTGTTGTCAGCCTCCCATATCTGCAGAGATATAAGAACAGTGTATAGGCTGGTATGAGGAGCTGCATCTCGGAGGCCTACTTGTTTATCCCCTTGCTATATCTTGTGACTTGTATCTATTTCTGAAATGTAGGTCTCATTTTCTTCTAAGATAAAGAAGCTTACAGATATTTCTGAAAATGCAGGTCTCCTTTCCCTTTCAGTATCAGAAAAGGAAGCTTAGGTTAGGTTGGGGACAATGCAGGTGTAGGTAACAAACAGTAGACTCTTGCATTCTGTTCTAGATTTCTATCTACCCCTAGCTAGCAATTCGGTCCTTGGTTGTTCTCAAGAAAGCAACCTCCTCATCTGCATTTCTGGATAAGATCATAGCCTTTCCATGGTCTGCTGAGCGCGTGCTTTTGCCACCGAGGAGCCAGTTAAAGAAGTTGGATCATCTCTTTAGGGTCATCCTTCTAGTAGCTTCAATTATTTTTTATCTAGATCAAACGGCCTCGGTTTGCAGGTTTTGCATTTACTACCAATTATATATCCTTGTCAGAAATTGACTAAGAAAAGGGACATCATAAGAGAATTTTTTTTATCTAGATCAAACGGCTTCAGTTTGCAGGTTTTGCACTTACTGCCAATTATATATCCTTGACAGATATTGACCAAGAAAAGGGGCATCTCAAGAGAATTTTTTTTTTATCTAGATCAAACGGCCTCAATTTGCAGGTTTTGCACTTACTGCCAATTATATATCCTTGACAGAAATTGACCAAGAAAAGAGGCATCACAGAAGAAAATCGTGATGATTTTTACATGCCCGGGTGTCTTATGATCAACAATTGAGGTGCATGTTTAAATCCTGTTACACTTGTCAGTCCATAGAGGAAGTGCTGAAGTCTTAAAATTAGGCAGGAAGCACAGAAATGTGTGATGTCCCCTCTGAACATTTTTTTTTTTTTTTAGCTGGAGTAGAGCTGAATTAGTCAATGTGAACTTAAGTTCAGTGCTGAACCTTTCAGTCTTTCATCTACTGCTATCCTCAACCTACCTTGGTGCTTGTCTGCGTGACGCTTATCTGAATATTTATGTAAGCATCCCCCCTGTCTATACAGAGTTGCTTAGCTAAAGCAGTTCTTGTCATGCACTTTATTCGGATCTTGGAGACCCTTAACTGTCACTTTTGACTCTCCTATAGATAAGGCATATAAATCACCGCCTTTTGTGACCGCAAAGTTTTCCATATCGAATGGAACCACTTTGAAATGTGGCAAACTAGTTCTAGTTCATTTTGATGAGGTACTATATTTTTACTGGCTCTGGGTCACCAAGTTTCTTGTGCATCATCCACGTAAAGATGAACTGTAAGTCACCTAGGCACGCTGCAATACTTCAGGTTACAACGTTGTAGCAAACGCAAAAGAGAAGGGAAGACGGAAAGATCTTCTAGAACGCCCAATGAGACCACCTAGTTTCGTCCATGAATTATCCATGGACGGAGATGGGCCCTTTAATTTGTCCGGCCTCCGGCGCGCCAAGCTGGCAAGTTGCAAGCCTGCAAGTCTCAAGATGTGGACCAATGGCGTCGTCACCTACTCACTCACCAAGACATCTAGGTCTAGCAGGTGAATTATCAGGCGGCAAGTGGTGAGCATCTGTTACTGGCCAAAGAAATTATGCCGGCTGAAGAAATTTCTGCAAGGGTTTTCTGTACAGTGATGCTCAAATATCTGTCTACGCCCAAAATTATCTGTAGTTTTGAAATCTCAAGCAACACATTCATAACTAGGAAAAGGTAAACCAAACCATATCTGTGTGGGGGCTGCCAAATGCCAACCGATCAGGATGAGTGATCTGATGAAAGCATCAACTAATTGATTAGTGCAACATCCATGACGTAGTTGGCAAGCGCATTGCTGGCATGTCTGTACCTTTTATATACTACGCTTTGATGTTTTCAACTGCAACTAGGAGAGATGGATGTCCATTTCATAGGTGTCATATAGTACTGGACAAGGACACAGTTCCAGCTCCTGATTTTGGTCATGTGATTCAGTTCTGGCAGTTTGCGTTAGCCATGCTGCTTTCTGTTCAATTCTACCAACAAGAACTATGCTTATCTGAAGATGAGGGGGGAACATCTTGATCCAGTTTGCTGGATCATGACTATCAATATGGCAATAGCCAGGTTGTCCCAGAGAGAAACAGGGGAGATTGCACTTAAACAGCCTAAAAAGACTCTGCGCTCTGGATTCATAATAAAACAGCAAGTTACATACAGTTCAGGCCTAATCCACAAACCTCCGTCACATTCCACTTGCCTATCAACTATATTTTCATATTGCATACAAAAAGAACAAAAAACAATGTACACTATAAAATTTACATGACAAGAAAGCAATTTAGGCATCAACAGCGTTTAGAGGTACAGATTTTGTTCTTGGGAGGTTTGGTGGTAACTGAGCTCCGGTATAGTATCTCCTGGCTGTAAACATACAATCCGCATTGCTGTTGGCATCAACCTCACGATGCCGGGCCCTCTGGGCTCCCGGATCCGGGTGACTGATCCGCCACACTTCGTTGTTCATGCTAGAATAATGATTGGTGCTTCCAGTATCTGGGCTTCGCTCGCATGTGGGTACACGAAAATTGTGGTTCTTTCCTATGTGAAAAGACTGTAACTTGTTCAATGAAGGTTTCATCCTACTTACCCCATTTGCATTGTCAAAGTCAAGAGAGGGGTGGATGGCTCTCTTCAACTGTGCCATTTTCCTTGCTTTGTACTTGGCAATCTTCATCTCATGCTTCATGTCGAACCCATTTGCTTGATTGTTAGTGTCATTCTCGTACTGATTAAATGAACAGGAGAGTTCTTGAAATGAACTAAAGCGAAGCTGATTCGAAGGGTCTGTTCTACCCATCCCTACAAAGCCATTCATTTTAGAGGACTCCTTTTCTTCGGCATAATGCTCTGTTTGGCCGCCTCCATCGTCAGAGCTGCCCACATAGTCCTGCAGATCACGCTGCTCTCCATTAGCTTGGAACGTGATCTCCTCAAACCGCCCATGTAGCTCTGCACATTGGCAACCTCGGGCAGCTGATGACATGTAGGCGTAAAGTGAACCACACGATGACACATTGGATCCACAATTATGGCAGTATGAAGTGTCCAGAGCTTCCTCAATGCCTGGACCAGGTCTCCAATCTGGAACCAAGGCACTGACCTCACCATCAATCATGTCAGCTATCCGAGTAACTTCATGATCAGTTATATCCAATTCGGCTACCATCTCAGTTGCGACACTTAGCGCAGTATCCGCCTCGACATCAAAGGGAAAATATATATTCCTTACATGTCCTGCAATATGAGAAATGTCAAACTTATATCATTATTTCCATATACTGAACTTGACCACAGGATTTATTCCATTAGACATTGCACATACCATCATTATCAGCAATTCGTAGTCGGAGGAAGATGCCTCCATCCTCGCTCTTTCTCCCTTTGATAGTGATATCCACATTGCCAAGAGGCTCATCTTCGTGCCCGTTGAACAAGTCGATGCCATCTTGGCCTTTCATGTCGTCGTCCTCACAGTCCCATCTATCCTCAGTCGGTGCATCTTCGTCAATACTTTCTGAGAATCCATTACTCATCATGGAGCCATTGCTATAGGCATGCCCTAGATATGGAGGCTGCCGCAGATAATCGGTTGTTGCGTTATAATCTCCATCCTCTGAGGAAAAAGCCATCTCATCAATCTGTAGGAAGGGATCCTCGAGCAGCTCCCTTGCTGAGAGCCTCTCGGAGGCTGTTGCCAGGCACTTCTCAACAAATTGCCTCACCAATGGATCTTTCACCTTGTACAAAGCTTCCGGCTTAGTACCCTACCAACCAAGCCACTAGCTGAAATCAGCAAATCAATCACCCGAATAACACACGCACCCAAATCACAAATGCTGCAAATGGCTAAAAGGATTAGGGATCTTCTTACAGAGATAACTTTCTTGTAAATCTGCACTGGGTGTGTGCACTCGCTATACGGGTATTCAAAGGTAACCATCTCGAGCACACACATTCCAAATGAATATACGTCCACCAGCTCGTTGTACTCCTCCTCATACACCTCCGGCGCCATGAACTCCGGCGTGCCTATCCAACAATCCGACACCTCCAACCCATCAAATCTCCATAAAACAATTGCCAATTCGGATCAGACTGCATCATCAGAGACTCCGGCTAGTAAGCTAATGTGGCAACTTACCTACGCAGTGGACGGCATGGGACTTGCGGAGGATAGCGGCCAGGCCGAGGTCACCGATCTTGACCTCCCCTTGGTTACCGTTCACAAAGATATTATCACACTTGAGGTCCCGGTGAATGATGGGCGGATCATGGCTGTGCAGGTACAGCAAGCCGCTGAGGATTTGCCGGCACCAGTGCTTCACCGCCCAAATGTTCACCCGCCTGTGCTTCTTCCTGTACCTAATCACCATCAGACGCACAACCACAAGCAATCAATCGAAGAACCAATCAAGCAAACATCAAAAACAAGAAACTTTCACATCCGTGCACGACAAAAAGGATACTTTTTTCCCAATTGGGTGGGAAAAGGGAACATCTCTGAGGACGGATGGAGGGCAGATGGGAGGCTGTTCACTTACTGCCGGAGGGTGCCGGAGGTGAACATCTCGGTGATGAAATTGATGTTGCGGCGGGAGACGTCGACCCAGGAGGTGTAGAACTTCATGATATTGCGGTGCTTGAGCGTCTTGAGGAGGTGGATCTCGCAGTAGAGCCGCTCCAGGTCCTCGGGGCTCTGCAGGAAGTCGTGCAGCTTCACCTGGTTCCACGCCACCTCCATCCCCTGGAACTCGTCGAACGCCCGGTACCTGCATCCACCGGACGCGCAGCTGGGGTCAGCAGGGAGCAAAACGAAAGCACGCAGCTTCAGCGACAAAGCGCCGGATCTTACACGGTCTTGGAAGCGCCCTTGCCGAGAACGTCGCTGAACTGCAGAAACAGAGCAAAGGAGGAGCAGGCAAACGGATCAGCGGATTGGTAAGCAAACGGATCAAGAAACGGTCTTGGTAGGATGAGCTGCAGAAGCGGTGGCGATACCGTACCCGTCCGTACCGGCCGGTGGGGTCGACCTCCGCGTACTCCGGGCAGTCAGCGGCGGCGATCGTGGCTCCCATCATTCTTGCTAACCTCCTGCTCGCTTCTTTTCCCCTGCGTCTGCACGTCTACCGCCGGCGAGAGCTCGCCTCCGTGCCGCGGCTTGAGCTGCTATAGGCAGTGGATAACTGAGGAGGGAGAAAGGGAAGAGAAAATGGATGCAGGAGAGAGAGAGCTATTTAGGGGAATCTGAGCACACATGGTGTAGGCAGAGAGAGAGAGAGAGAGAGAGAGAGAGAGAGGATGGAGATGGGGGTGGGGATGAGAGGCATGAGGCTAAACAAGCCGGATTAGATCGATGCGCGCTTGATGCCATAGAAAAGCCAGATGATTTTACTGCATTATTTATTGAGATAAAATCATGTACTCCCTCCGTTTTTAAATTGTTGTCACCATTGACTTTTTTATTTACGTTTGACTGTTCGTTTTATTCAAAATAGTTATTCGAATATGCAAAATTATAAGTTAGGTTCAAACTTACTTTGAAGATAAAACAAATCATCACAAAATATATGATATTTTTAAAACTTTTTTGAATAAGACGAATGGTCAAAGATAGCAAAAAAAGTCAATGGCGACAACAATTTAAAAACGGAGGGAGTATTGCTGGTGGGGAGCTTGGGATTCTAGATATGGTGGTAGGTTAGCAGGGTGCTTATTCAATTATGGCGCAGTCAAATTAAATCCAGTTGTTCCCGGTAGCCATCAAGATATATATTGTCGGTCGCTTAGAGCTCACTGCATCACGTAAAAATAAAACTGTGGACAGTTCCTTCAAAGATATAACTGTGGCACACATTGTAGAAGGGACAGGAGTATTTAGAAGTAATCTACAAAATAATTTTTTCATAAACTTTAAAAATATAAAATTATTACAAGATAACTAAAAAGACAATTAATTGTAGAGGTCATCTGTTAAATCTCTCTAAGATTACGGGCTATGCATGTTTTCAAACAAATAAATCTCTCAAAATTACGTGTCATATGTATGTGACGGCCTAAGAGATAACACTATTGCATTGTTCTAAGAAAATCGTTTAAAGCTAGTGCGTAGAGGATTTGTTTGCATTAAACTCGGCAATCCATGAGTTTTTTTTTTCGAAACGGGAAAAAATTTAGCATGTTCCAAATCATCTTGGCCGAATCCAAATGAAAATGATATCTCACTCAAGAAATTAATGGCTTCAATAAGGAAAGAAATTATCAAAAGCAATGAAGCGATGTCATTGTCATCGAATTTTACTAGCCAACCTTTTAAGAACAAACATCTTACAAACTGAACGAAAAAAAATAGTAAATGCAGTGGGGCCTTTCTTGTTGATCTCTTTGTTCTCTACAAAGCAGATCTTCTCCTTTACTTGAGAAAACAAAGAAAAAAAACCTGCCTTGTGCCGAGTTGGAGAGGCCCCTTGGATTGTTTGCCCGTTGATAGTGAAACCTTAGTAAATGCTATGCTCCCAGCAAACACACTTGCACCATGTGGATACATGGTGGTCCATCCATATTCATATCCATAGAAAAATGGATGCAATACTTGTATTAGGCAATAGCCAGATGGGTCGGCATGACCCATGTTGCACCACTTGCCCTTTTCTTAGATTCTTCTGGTTGATACCTCAAGCAATCATGCAAAGGCAATAGCCTAATCATAATTGTAGGTACAATGAACAGAACTATCAACCTCTGCCTATTTGTGTGACGATTTAAACAAGTAGCGTTGGAGAATGACATCATCCTTTCGTTAAATTAGCAGGGGTGAACAAAATGTTGGCGCGTTATTCTTGTTGAAGTACGTAAGGCATTATAGTGATATAGAATAATGCATGTTTTTAACGTTTGGTAAATGATAGAAGCAAAACAGAGTAATGCATTGTAAACTTAGCACTTTGGAATATCCCCTGGACGAGCTTATTTTAGTTTTCTTCCTTCGGGCTAGCTCATTCTGGTTCATCAATGTCGTATAATTCCAAAGCTAACATAGTCCAAATAATGCTTAATTGCATATCACGTCAACAAAGGCACCTATTCCAGTTTTTCTTTGTCTTTCTTTTGGGACGGCAAATTATTCGTAGCCCTGCAGAGCATATCTCCATTGGGAAAGAAAAATCAACAATTTCGTGTAGGTTAACAGATCACATGCCTGACCAACTTGCCATGTTGCCTCCTCATGTGGCATGCTTCAGTTTCAGGATTTATGATAGATGTATATAATTCACGCTTGAACTGTTTGCGTGTGTAATTATAATGCTAATGCAGTCTCTTATCTAAAATAATGTTTGGTCGGTTTCAGCATATCCGAGATTGCAAATGGTGGAAGTTAAAGCTCTTAGCACCCTTTACTGATCCTCCTGTTTTTTCTCCCCTCTTTTGCGGGTACTGATCCTCCTGTTGTTTCCCCTCACGTTTAACAATGTGGTGAAAAACCAAGTGATTTGATCCCCATGGACATGTATACCAAATTAAAATTATCAAATGGTCTTTTTCAAGTGAAAGTTGTTGGCGGTTGCAATTGAATTGTTTTGTTTTGACTTTATGGTGCAAAAGGTTAACATCACTCGAGTTTTCCATGTCAAAGCGACAATGGAAGCAGGATCCACGAGTAAGTTATGTTTGGTAATTTCTTTGATGCTAACTAGACACACAAATTATCTAAGTAATGAGTAAGGAGCCACAACTTGGCCATTCATCAAATACGTGATCCACGTTCTTAAACTTTAACTCTGTCATCACTGATGTACTCTCAACATGATGAAAAAAGACCTAATAGTTTTATACTAACAAAGTGAATCTTTTGGAATACTAGCGGTACAAATGGGCAAATGTATAGCATCAGATAGTTGTTTCGTGAGTTCTTACGTGGTCAATTTATTTCGTCCAACATGTAATCTCCTGCTCCAAGACAAACCTTGGTGTTCCATTACTAGCTGTGTTAGGCCTTCTTTGGAACGCAGGATTGAAAAACACAGGAATAGGAAAAAAACGTAGGAATAGGATAGGAATGCATATGCAAAACATAGGATTGAAAAACATAAGAATCTTGTAGTGTTTGTTGTTTGGATGGGCGTAGGAAAGACCATAGGAATTTGAAATATCTGATTAGCTTAATTATGTCTTTCTCTTATGGTCACCAAGCTATATCCTCACATAATCTCTTTTTTTTCATTACATAATCTCTTTTGTTTATTAATATTGTGTGCTTGTTTTATTGTTGTCACCGGCAAGACATGGGTTGAGGCATCAGAATGGTATAGTTCACGCATGACGCATAAGACCAGGCTAATGAGCTTACTACACACCCCACTCTGACGGTGTCGTATTCAGTCTGGGCTTTGTGTTTTCCTTCTTGCTTTGTGCCTAATGACAAGGGACAAGTGATTATTTGCCTCGTTCTTCAGCAAAGGAAAAGAAAAAAAGAGGTCAGAGTGCAGGGAAAATTTCCTACGTTTTTCCTATGGAATGGACAACATAAGAAAGTTTCCTTTGTTTTTACTATGAGCAATTCCTTTGTTCCAAAGGAGTGAACAGTACCCAAATTCATAGGAATCAGATTCCTACGTTTTCCTTTCAAAAATCCTTCAATCTAAAGGAGCCCTTAATGAGTGTGAAAGAAAATGCTGTGTTCCTTTTCAAAACAAAACACAAACAGTAATACAATGATGAATGATGGCAAATTGGCAACCGGAGAAAGGACGAACGTTCCCTCGCAAAAAAAAAAAAATGAGAAAGGACGAACGTTGGTGAAGAAACCAAAGAAACCCTTCTCTCACAGCGCGGCGGTAAACGGTCCGACATGTCATGCCGTGTAAACCACCCGGCAGAAAACCAGAGGGCCACGCGCAAGCTGTTCGGTGCGCGGGCCTGGGCAGCGCACGCGCACATGCCCCCGCCTCGTTGCCACGCTGCCCGGCTGCCGTGCTGCGCCCCACACGGCCACACCCCGCGGTGCTGGCCTGCCTGCTGGGGCTGGGATAGAGGGACGGGTGGTACACGCCGCCCGTACGGAATCTCCCGAGCTCGTACGGCGACGCCACCCGCGCCGCGCTGGCTGGCCTTGTTTGTTTGTCCTGCGAATTTTTTTAATCGCCCGGCCGTGACCGGTTACTGGTGACGGCAACCCCGGCCTGCCCGCCCGCGTTTCTTCCGAGGAGGAAAGCGAGGCCGCACGTCGCCGTCGCGCTCGACGCGGCAACGCCCGGAAGCGCGCGCGGCGTCTGGTGTGTGCAAAGGAAAGGAGGCCAAGCTTTGGCCTGTCCGTTACGAGGCGTACGGCTCCTCCGTGCTTGTTCGAGCCATCGGTCTTCCGGCTCGCGCAGCGGACGGAAAAGGAAAGGTTCTTTCCCTTGCTTACCGAGGGAGGGACCGGCCGGCGCCTGCGTGCGTGCGTGCGGGTGTTGCTGATAAGCGGGAAAGCGGCTCGTCTTTTTTGACCGGGGGATCA
Source organism: Eragrostis curvula (assembly GCA_007726485.1). NCBI lineage: Eukaryota > Viridiplantae > Streptophyta > Magnoliopsida > Poales > Poaceae > Eragrostis > Eragrostis curvula. The sequence continues at coordinate 58,660 of RWGY01000469.1, read as the reverse complement.
TTATCTCGGACGCCATGGCGGGGTGGCGGCTGGGCATCATATCATCAGCGACCCGCCGTACGTCATGGCCGGGAATTTTCAAAGTTATCAGCTCTCCCATAAGTTTAGTAGTACTCGAACAATTTCCTCTCGTATTGTATCGCCAGTGCAACGTATCTATCTCCCCTCATAATAAATAAATCAAGTTCCAACTCCATCCTGTTTGAACGTTGAAGAAAACTACCATCGTCTTGGAAGTCTAGGCCGTGCTATATATCACTGAGATATATAATCCATGCGCTCAAAAAATAAAAAAGAGATATATAATCCATCCTGTTCGACAATGATGTTTCGCCTCAATGTCTAGCTCTGAGCACATCAACACGGACTGGGCAGTTGATGTGTGCTGTAGAAGTCAGACTTTTCAGTTACCAGCTTACTCCTATATATAGTATTACTCTAGTTTTTTATAAAGAGGATGAAGGTCAAGCCCAATGTCTATTGAAAAGTAGGAGTACCATCATTAGAGTTTTGAGAGTGGTTCCATCAACTGAAGACAACACCAACAGGAAAAAACTCTCAAACCATCAGTCAAGATCGAGTTCACCTCCAATATAACACGCGTCCATGCTTTGGTGATGCATATCCGAAAAGCATGGCCACAACTACTATAAAAGAGATAAGCTGGTCCATGGCCGTCATATCTTCTTTGAGCGAAGTTATATATGCACGTAAACCTATACTATCAGGCAGCGAAGTTATCCAGTTGATGGTCTGCAAAGCGAGTACTGTAGTAGGTTTCTCGCCACCTGTCATTGAAAAAGGACAGCAACGTTGACCGCGCACGTCGGCACGTCCATCCGTACGCAGCTGGAACATATCGAGGTGTTCGTTTCATAGGGGTCTTAAAAAAAAAATCTTATCATTTAAAAGTATTAAATAAAGTTTAATTACAAAACTAACTGCAGGACCCCTGGTCTAATTCGCGAGACGAATCTAATGAGGGTAAGCAATCCGTGGTTAGACGATGGTACTGTAGCATTACTGTAGCATGACTGTAGCAAAACATAGCTTACTTAGGCTCGTTAGATTCGTCTCGTAAAGATGTACCCATCTGTAAAAAGGTTTTGTTATTAAACTTTATTTAGCACTAGATTCTCTTTATTTAGAGACCTCTAAAATTTAGCGCTAAAAGAAACGAACAGAGCCATCATCGCACACGCTTAAACAAAATCTAAAGCCCCAGCTTTGTTCACCCAGCCAGTCCACACAATCTCATCGTTCAGCCGCGTGCCCCTCGTGTGACAATAATATCAAAAATCTAGTGGGTCGTGTGCGTCACGATCCGTCCGACGCCATGCCACGCTCTGTCGGGGTCAAACTAATGTTTTAAATAGCGGGTTAAGGGATTTAGCGGCGTGTCTCTAAAACAGCTAATAGCGAAGTTAAATCGGACTATAGCGGGAGATAGCGGTTAATTTGTACATAAACACAAATAGCAGTACACTGTTTCAAAAGACTATAGCGGGCTTTAGCGGTAGCTATAACAGGAGATTTAAAACTTTGGGTCAAACCCACACGCTCGTACTACCACACTGCTCCACACCACCGCTCACGACGCCCGCGACGATTGATGGCGAGAGGAGAGGATCTCATCACTCCACGCCACGCACCACCGCCAACCCGCCGTCCCTGTTCGTCCCGACACGCGAGCCCGCCCGCAACGCCTGTGCAGGACACGGAAATCGCTGGAGTTTCCCCTGTTTTCCCCGGCGCGCCCGCTGTTTTTTTCTCCGCGCAGCGGCGTCGGCACGGCACGCAGGACAGGATGGATGCCGGGATGGGACGAGGGGTTTTGCACGGAAACGTACGCGGCCGTGGCTGGCGTGGCGCGCCCGGGCCCTGCCCTGCTGCTGCATGCGGGTGCGGCCGATGCCCATCAATCAGTGCGGTCGGTGGTGGGGTTGGGCCAGTTGGGGGAAGCCAGAAGCGGACGAGCGCGCGCACATGGGGTGTGGGCGCGGGCGGCGATGGACGGATCCCGCGACTGACCGATGAACGAACGGACGGTGATTCCGCCGCGCTGGGCTCGACCGATTGGCGGGTGTGGGATTGACCGGTCTATTCGTCTCCGATTTGATTCTCCAGCTACGGAACCGGGCGAGAGGAAAAGTAAAGAGAACCCGTGGCTTCCATGGTGCGGCCAGCGACCGCACGGCCCGCGCGCACTGGCGTCGCTGCACTGCAATGCGTGGCGTGCGTCCAGCGACACGGCGGCCGTGGGTGGGTGGGTGTGTACTGCTCCGGGGCGATGGGATAGTGCAGGAGGGATCTGTGGACAGAAAGGGCTCACTCAATCATTGCACATTATTCACTTTCTGGAAAATGATTCAAAGTACGGAATCGGGACTGTAGCAACGGTGTGCACTCGTCCATTACCTGCTGTTGGATCAACCGTAGCAGAAGTGCAGCTTATACAGGCGAGCCAACCTGATGTGTTTGAGCTCGTTTACATGCAATGGGATCTCTCGTCTACGTACGGGTATTCTGCCAACCGCAGTTCAAATCACTTGCCTTGATTTCTTCAGAAGAGAAAAAACCAAATCAAAGCACGACTTTCTTGAACGATCAGTGACGGCTGGTGAAGCCAAGCCGCGCATGTCTCGAAACGATTACAGTACTGCACGCTTTCTTTTTGTTCCCCTTTTGTTGAACCTGCAGAGAACCGCACGCAATTTTCAAAGGTTGGCCTGTACCTCGATCGGGTTGGCAGTTGACCGGAAAGATTGTTAGGCTGCTCGGCATGCAAGCACGAGGTTGATACGTCTGGGGATCACCTATATACAATATGGAGTACCATCGTCCTCGCTCTTCGAACAACAATCGCGTAATTTTGCACTACTACTACGTGCTGATGATAGCAAGATAGATAGGTGGACTAAAAACGATCGGCAATGACACGCATATGTATGCAGGAAGAAAGCCTGGTCCGGTCAGATGCACGTGCGGCGCTGGGTTGCCGTCAACCGACCCAACACCTGTATGCAAAAGTGTGTTATCCTCTCGCACCAATTTTGTTTTGCTAGGAGTTGCGACTGAGTACTTTGAACAGGCGCTGCAAATCTCACAAAGATGTTTCCGAATTTCCAAAGGAGAGGAGTTAAAGACAAATGGGAGGAAAAGAAAGATTCCATGAAGCTGGCACTGTGCAAAGAAGCGGCTGAGCTACGGTACCAGCTCAACCCGATTGCCCCACCCGTCGCGTTCGTGACATTTTTTTTTTTTTGGATAGGCGTTCGTGACATTTTAGCCAGAATAAACGCATCGTTTTTTTCAAAAGCATATATCCACTTCTACGAACGGATCAACGCCAGCTTCTTACTTTTCCCAGCGTCTGGCTGCGTTGTTTATCAAGTCTTTATAAGCGCGGGTCACTGAACGATACATCTGGGATGACAAATCTGATTCTGATCGTTGGTGATACGACTAGAGGCGGCCGTCACTGACCGGAAGCAGCGACGCACGCCGGATCTGACCGTTGAACGGCGAGGATCGGCATTGTTGCTCCCAGTGCAGGCAGACGTTTGCTTCTCGAATTAGACAAGTTCATGGGCACTGTTTTCGCTAACTTGTCACGAAATTATGGAGGGAATGAAGGCATAGAACATGTGCGCTCCAGGCTTCCCGCTTGGCTGGCTCGAGTACTCGCTGGATAATTTGCGCCGGATAATTTAGCGTCCAGGTTACATTGTCACAGGTGCATGTGGGTCGTATTGCACGTGCTAGCCCGTGAAATCTGTACGTACAACTAGTGCTGGCCAAACAGGCCGTGCTTAGCGGGCTGGCTCGAAGCACGAAATTTTTGGCCCGGCCCAAGCACGGCACGGCCTGTTTAATTTCGTGCCGGGCCGGCCCGATAAAACTTTTCGTGCCGTGCTTGGGCCGAGGGCGTGGCCCGACGGGCGGCACGGGCACGGCCCGTTTAAGCCGCGGCACGCAAATGCCCATTAATAGCCTATTAAAGCACGAGCCCGAATAGAGAATAGTGTAAATATATTTTGAATTCCTATAGACTCAAGAAGGAAACTTGGTCTGATGGTAAAACACTTCACTTTAGACCATGAGGTCATTGGTTCAAATCTCAAGTCCCCCACTTTTGCATTCATTTTGCTATATATTTACACTAATGGGCTAAACGGGCCTAACAGGCTAAACGGGCTTACGTGCCTAACGGACCGGCCAGGCACGGTTATATAATTTCGGGCCGTGCCGTGGGCCGATGGCTCAGCACGGCACGGCCCGAAAAGAATTTCGTGCCAGGCCGGCCCGAAATTAAATGGGCCGGGCTAATTCGTGCTCGGGCCGGGCCGTGCCGGGCGGCCCGTTTGGACACCACTACCGGTACAACACGGCCGGTGCCGGCGGCTTGGGCCCCTGTATGTTGCTGAGGCCCATGCGTTTCAGCACAGCCCGCCCAGAATGCTACGCGAATAAACACGGATGCATCATGCGTTTCTAGTTGTTTTCTTCTTTTTGCTAAAAAAAGTTGTTTTCTTCTTCATATCTTTTTGTTTTCGAGAAAAAACATTCGTTAGTAATTGCTACACTATTTTTTTTATCAAGACAAACTACATACAATGATGCTGCTTAATTTAGTTTTCATAACGCCAGAGACGGCAATCAAGTCAAATCAATATTTAGTAGTATTGCACAGAGCACTACAACAGCTCGTTTCACAGGTTCAACTTCACAAACAACAAAAGAACCTCAAAACTCTTTGTATTACCTATCCGTGTAACAAGAACAATGTTACAAATCAATGGATGGGACCGATTCAGGTACCACTGCTTCACACTAGATGTACACGCCAATTTACACAAGATATGAACAGGGCAGGGAAAAACAAAAATGCAACTATCAGTGTTCCTAGGAGGTCTCAGTCTTGCTCTGCTATGAAGTTGGGCCGCTCGCCCTGGCAAAGGTACTCATCACAGTGTGACGCTGAGCCCCAGCCTCTCCGTAGCCGGAAGATGTCCTCCGTGAATGTGGAGCCTGATGATCCTATGAAGACATTTGACAACGCACAAATTGTCTTGTCGAGCATCGCCTCGACCTAAAATGCATTAGGAGCAGGTTGCTGTTAGAAAAATTGTCAACCTCGAAAGAGAACTGGAAGAAGATATGCAGACTTCTGCACATACCTGATTATCTCCACCCATATGATTTCTATATAACAAGGCATCCCATTTCTCAGAACTGTGGTGCTCTGGCCTTTTCACAAGAGGGACTTGCCTGTCATTGAATACAAGTAAAGACTGCAGAAGACTTGTCTCGCTTTCAGCAGCATCTGTAGATAAGTATATCACTGGAGCATTAGCCTTTTCAACGACTCGCAGAATGCATTCTGCTGCCTGAGGAATGGGGAAGAAGCAACTCTCTTTCTTGACATTGCTGCACGATGATCAAGAAAACATCAGTGATCAGTCAATGTCAGTTGCTGTCAAGTGGACTCATAGACCATAAAGACTTGAATTAGCACCACTACTATACAAATTCCCCAGAGTATGTGCTAAATGTCATGTCCAACCAAACTATATCCAAATATTGACAAGGCTTCTTTGTTGCAAAGATGTACCAGGAACTAGTTTCATATAACACAGTAAACAGGCAGGTAATTATTCTTCTCGAACACAATAAGCAGTTAATTATAGCACAAAACTTAAAGCATCGGACAATCAATGCCACCACAAGCAACAGAAAATAACATAATGACTGAAATCTTGAAGGCATGGATCATAAGTGTATGTCGAACAAACGATGTAGATATTCACTGCCTATTCAAGTTGCAGGACTTAAACTAATCAAATAGTCCAACATAACTAGGCCTCAGAATTCACTTAAAATTTTGCTAAAGAAGAATTACAAACTAAATCTACCAGCCTTTACATGTTTAGTTAAGAGATGATGAAACTATAAGCCAAATAAGATGACTTCATCAATAAAGAATGGAACGAGCTTGACCTGCTCATCAGAAACTACTGGAAACAAGAAGTAGGCATACTGATACAATCATGAATACACTACTATTGTGTTCAACTGACACTGCAATTGGAATAATTCCTTCATGAGTTGCTGTATAGTATTGAATGGTACCAGCTGCTATAGCCATTTTTCTATTCACATGTTAGCTCAAGAAATAGCTAAAACATACATCATATGCTACTCAAGAAGGTGAGGAGCCAACGTGGACGAACGATTTCAGAATCGGGTGGTCATGTTAAAGAGTTTCACTTTTTAATTGAGCCCAACATGTTAACCCAAATAGAGCTCCTTGTAAACTTTGTCTATACACATTGAAAAACAGTAATGCTATGCTTCCATAATGTTAGTGGAGGTTTTAAATTCTGTTACGACTGCCGGTTATAGCATAACTCTGTTGTAAGGTACAGTCTTGAGCAGAAAGATGCCAAGATAAGTTTGTTGACAAGGTTCAATCACAACATAAATATTTACATGTAACAAGTCAAATGTTGAAACTAGTCAAATTCTGGTGTCAACAGTCAGGTATCATTGCAATGCACATAATCTAAGAGTTAAACTGTTACAATGAAAATGAATATTGATGTAAGAAAATTGCCTTAAAATTGGTCAACAACTGAAAGATAATGTATAATAACCCACAAAAACAAGTCAAATTACAAGACCAACAAGGACGGTATCTCAACACAGTGGCTGATGTGAGAGCAGATACTTGAGTCAGCATCAACGAGAGTACAATGAGAGTATGCCCATACGACAGATATGATTATTTTATTATAAAGCAGTCACCTCATTAAATAGCTACATCAAGCAAGCAAAAAATAGTCATAGTGAATTTGATTAACCCTGCAGGTGTCAGACGTTGACTTGCATTATAAAATTTCTTTCTAGATCTAAATGAAGAATTTAGAATAACCATCTTTGTCAGAACAAGTGCCTGGTTCCGTATGTGAGTTAATTAAGGGGACAAGATTGTACTGTCCAAAGCAAGACCAATCATTGAATAACTAAAAAAAGATGTGGTATTGGCTACACTAGAATTCCTGACATGTAAAACGGATGAAGTCAGCTACTACTAGAGCCTACCAAACACAACTTTCTAAAACTTAAACAGCCATTCCAGCATGATTGTTCACAAATTTCACAAATAGATAATGTTTAACATATTAAAAGGTGGAGGCAAGTGAATGAAAAAGAAGGGTATCTTACCAGAACTTGAGGAAACCATGTCGCCGAAAATGCAAAGCAATATAGTTTCCTCCCAAGAAAGTCTGGACAAAACGCTGAGCAGTGAGCATTATGAGTCTGCTTGGCTGGATCAAAGTCTTGCACTTGTGAGCTAATGGTCCACCAGGCTGATTCACCCACTCATCCTCGACATCAGCATAGAACATGTCACCAATGGCAAGGACCTCAGCATCCGTCGAAAACTTTGGCGTAATATCCCCCACATATCTCTTCTTCGGCTCCTTCAGCTTCGCATCCTCTGGCCAAGCAGCCTCAATCTTGCCCAACGAAATCCCCAACCCTTTCAACTTCTTGATATGCTCCTCATCAAGGAAACACGGGGGCGACGCCGCGTAACATATGAACTGATCAATGCTCACTTTCTTCCTCTTCTCTGTGAACTCCTCGTAGGACATCACGACCTTCCTCCCAATGCAATCGTTAATGTGGTTGATATCAAGCACCCGGTCGTACTGGTAATCCACCTTCTGGCTAGGCACCACCAGGATCCGGCCGAGGAGCGCCGCCATGAACATGTGCTTCTCCAAGCAAATCAGGTGGTTCGACATTTGCCCGGACAGGCAGATGGCGAAGAGGAACCGGTCTTTCTTGGGGTTCCACTCGATCGTCCGCCGGTTCGCCGGCAATTCCTTTCTCCTGCACCCGGCAAGAGGGAGGTCGAGATCCAGCCCGTCCTCCGTCGCATTGCCGTCCCCGGTGCGGTGCGCGGAGAGGAGCGCCGCCTGGATCTCGCGGTTGATCTTGATCTGGCTCTCCAGCGCGGACTGGAGATCGGAGAGCGAGATGGGGGCGGAGGCGGAGCCGTTGGTGGGCGCGGTGCGGTTGAAGAGGCTGAGGAGGCCGGAGCGCTGGGAGCGGAGGAGGTAGAGCGCGTGCAGCTCGGCCTCGCGCATGCGGGAGGCGGCGGGGTCCGCGGCGGGCCCGGCGGAGGGAAGGCGGATGGAGGCGGGCAGGGAGGAGGCGCCGCCGAGCGAGAGGAAGAGGATGAGGAAGAGGAGCGGGAGCGCGACGAAGAGGAGGAGGTAGCGGCGGGACCATAGGACGCGGCCGAGGGAGGCGGCGGAGGAGGGCAGAGCGGGGCGGAGCGCGGAGACGGAGAAGGAGGAGGACGGCGAGCGGGAGCGGGAGGTGGGGGAGTGGGGTTTGGTGTGGTTTTGGGGGACGAGGGTCTCGAGGTCGTCGTCCTCGTCGGAGACGGAAGGGTCGCGGTCCATGGCGGCGGCGAGGGGAGTGTCGGTGAGGCGCGCGGGAGGCGTGAAGAGGGGGAAACAGGTTGGGAAAGCAAAATGGGAGCGTGTATGATGGGGAGGGGGGTGACCGTCCAACGGAGCAGTTTGTTGACGGAGCCGTTTGTCGCTACGGTACTTGCTGAGCAGTTCTCTTCAGAAAGAAGCTCGAAAGTTGCACATGTTTATTTTATTTTTTTTACACTAAAGTTGCATATGTTAGAGCGTCTACAATGGTTGAGCTAACTAAGAGCTAGCAGCTATCTCTTAGAAGGGTTTGAAGAGAAGTAGGTCCCATGTTTCATTCTTTTATTATGTTTAGAGATTAGTTCTTGAAGAAGAGCTAGCTGCCTTCTCTTTTCTTTTTATCTAATAAATAATTCTAAAAGTCAGCTTAGAGCTAGCCTTTGGAAACACTCTTAAGATTCCCAATGGTGGTTACCTTATGTAAAAACAGTGTGATGTTCTGCTCAAGAGGCACGGTTCGATTGATTTAAACAGAAAAGAAACAAAGCAATGCTCATGTTCTCCTATGATAAAGATGCAGAAATAGCATACAATGAACTGCACATGGTTACTTTTGGAGACGCCCTTGGTGATGTATTTCAGTTCAAAATATGACACACAATGGATGATCTGGGTTACACCATGGTGATCGTTACGTATCATTTACTACTAGTTTAGAAGGTATTCCAGTGCATCTCTGGGACTGAGGAAAGAATTTGCATTCCGGAGGTTTATCTCTGAAGTATCTTGACACAACTTCCTCTGAAATGAAAACGACAGGTCCTGAGGTTTATCAGACATTGTCAGCGTAAAAAATCGCTCCTCACTCAGAAGGCTTGCTGGTGGTGGAATTTGTTTCTGCAAACATTCTGATCCCAAAGAGGAACGCGATGCAACATACGATAAAAAACCAACAGATAAGAAATTTGTTTCATAACGAGGCGTCCGGACAATTCTGAACTGAAAAAATTTCTTGATGTTAAGTGTGCAGCAGAATCAATTGTTGGACAGAGTGTCCAAGTATATGCATCAGCCGGTAATAAGTATTATATCAATAGTTCAAACTGGTCAGAAAAAACGGCGCTGCAGTTAAGCATCTGCTCTTGCATCGAAAAAGTTTAAAACTAGAAGATGCTGATTTTGATTTAGGTTCTTGGAAACAAGAGAAAACACAGGTCACGGAAAAGCTCAATGTCCATGTTAGTATTCCAATCACAGGTGTTCCAACTCATTTCTGTTGTGAATCAGTCATTCGGTATTTGCTAAGCTCATACTGTGTGTTCAGTGGCAGTGAAGGAGAAGCCGAAAAAATCTCGACAAATGAGACCTACCGCTGCACTGCGAATTTTGTGGGTTGATCTCCTAACTCTGTCCATCTAACAGTGTATCTCTTTTTCCAATACTCATTTTTGTACTTGAGGAGCTTGAGAATATGTGATTTCAGAATATCTCTGAAATTGTATTCTTGGATGTATAGTGGCCTTTGCTCTTCAAGCTTGTCCAGAACTGCCTGGGTTTCATTGCATGCTTTGATCAATTTGGATACATTCGCAGTTTCTTTGCTCCATTTTTTTCAAAGCCTTTCTTAATAGCTTTAATTTGGCCGGAGATCCTTGTGGCACTGTTTGTAGCAGCAACTTCAATATTCCATATTGTTGGTACCAAGTCATAGAAGCGAGGTGCCCATTAATTTTCAAATGTGAAAACTTGAGCTTTTGGAATAGTAGTAGTGCCAATCTGCACTTTGTGGCACATGATGTGAGGTCGGTTTTGCTAGAGGAAGCCAAAGGGTGTTGGGGTATCTTCGGCACTGCAGTCACAAGGAGTTGGAAGAAGTTTTGCAGCTACTATCAGAAGACTCAGAAAGAAGCACTGGAGGAGGTGTCCACTGAAACTGTTGATTGGCTGCAGAAGGAAATGAACATCTGGACACAGCTCCAGGAGGTGAAAAAGATGTTTCTGCAGACAAAGCAAATGGAGCTTTATTCTAGAAGATAGCTACACCAAGACTAGATAGAAACTCAACCTGACTGAGCAGTGCAACAGGGAGATATTGGGTCGTAGAAAAGGTAGCTGCCTCAACAAAGCAAATGCTCACTTTCATGAAAATCTCACTGCAGATCGAAGCAAAAGATCAGGAGCGACCCCATTTCATCTATGTTGGTCCAGATAATCCAATAAACAACGAGCACAAGTTAGCACTGTGCCTTTCTGAAATTTACAACAAGTTGAGATGGGCTGGAACCAAAACTGTAACAGATTAGGAAAGTTTGTTGCGTCTTTTGTATTTTGTTCTGAACTCATCATGTGAGGAACATGCAATTATGTGGTAGAAGAACACAGCAGGGATCCTATATGCAATGTTGTTTATTTTTACTATTTAATGACCAAATGGTTTTTGCAACGTAATATTATTCCCTGATAATATTAACAAACCCTGATAACAGAACTGTGGTATCCCATCTGACTTGATCACATCCGTGAAGATTTTACATAGGCCGGCATCCAACCTTTCTATGTCATCATGCATTCAATAAAAAACAAAAGGAGAGAGGAAAACTGATTAAATTAAACACAATATAAACCAGGCAACTACGCAATTACAGCATTTTTTAATTAAAAAGAACAATGTATTATCTCAACACCCGGCGGGGTCCCAAAATTAAGAGCAACACAAGCCATGATTATCTCAACACCCGGCGGGGTCCCAAAATTGATTATCAACCTTTTCATCTCAATCAGTTAAACCCTGCTGAACATCAGTACAGCCGTTTTTTTTTTCAAGAATACGCAGGTTGCGTATCTTTCTATTAAGAAGGAGAAGAATACATTGTTTGTGTTACATAGCGTAGCGTCTAGGCAGGCGCGCGCTTACAGTTTCGCTTGGTTACACTTATTGGTGTGACGATTTAGCAACCCTTGTTTACTTTTTCTTCTCTGTTTACTACCTAATCTATTGCGTGTGCTTGCAACCTTGCGAGATTTTTGGCTCCCGCCGCAATCCAGGTGGCGATCTCTTGCTTGATCGCTTCTCCCGTCTGCTGCGCGGTGGCCGCTTTCCTGTTGAAAACTCTTGCGTTACGCTCCTTCCACAACATCCAGGATGTTAGCATTGTTAAGGTGTCGATGGCCTTGGCCATTTTGCTCGGCTTCCCTTTCCGGTTCCGGTACCACCAGTCTACCCACGGTTCGTCGTTCTCGAAGGAGCACCTTAGACCCAGAGCTGTGTGTGTCCCACCAGACCTGCTTCGCGTAGCTGCATTGTAGCAGCAGATGGTCCGATGTCTCTGTCTCTTGGTCGCATAGAGCACACGTGTCATTGTCTTGGAGTCCATGGCGTTTTCTCCTGTCTGATGTCCAAAGTCGCTGTAGTAGTGCTAGCCAGGAGAAAAGCTTCACCTTGGCCGGGCACCATGTGTTCCATACCAGGTCTGCGCCGTGCAATGACACCGTGCCGTAAAACATGGTTTCGTACAGCCGTTTTGCAAGGCCTGAACACACAAAGCAGCTGCATTCATGGAAACAGAACCGTTTCCAAATGACTGAACATGGATCAACCTCTCCGCAACAGCAGCTACTAGATCCTGTATAAAGCTCATTTGATTGCGTGCTATGACTATGAAGACCACGCTTCGATACAGGTTGGTGCTCTCCTCAACTTGCCGCCGTCTGCCCTGACCGGTCCACGAGATGCTGTGGCGCAGGGGTCGGATCCTGTTGCTGCTCCCCGTCACGGAGCAGAAGCTGCAGAACCAGTACCGGAAGCATCTTCACATCGAGCTGCCCTCTCCTCTTCCACGGGCCTGCCGCCGTCTGCCCGTGCAGATGCCCTTCCCACCGCTCCGACGTCTTCCCCGGGCCTGCCGCCGTCTGCCCCGGCTGGTGCACGAGGTGCCGTGGTGCAGGGATCAGATGCTGTTGCTGCATCTCATGGAGCAGGATTCGCAACATCGTCAGGCCCAAAGCCCAAGGTACAACACTTCACACACTATTCTGTTTCGTTGGATAATTGGTTCCATGGGCGTGCTTGGTTGCGCGCCTCCGCTGACCACGCCCTGGTATGCTGGTGTGGCGCCCTAGTGAGTTTGCCACAATCTCGCCATAGTTAGAACCCGCATGGTAAATCTGTTTCAGCCGAACCTTGGAGCCAAGCAGAACGCCTGCAAAATCGCCAATTCGCCGCCCCGTATCTACATTTTGATTGAGTTAGCAACTTGATTATTATGTGCAGTATACTTTTAGGATAGGAGATAGGGAGGCTGTTCTGATTTAATGAATGTTTGAAAATGCTGTTTCACATACAGTTTGATGGTTTTTAGTATGTAGGAGCAAGATAGTATTGATTGTGGTAATGTGGTTTTTAGTATGTAGGAGCAAGATAGTATTGATTGTGGTAATGTGACTACTTATGGGATCATGGTTCAGGTATGATTAGGTCTGGAATCTGTTTATTTTGTCATATTGTGAGTTGTATACTTGGGTGCAGAGGTGCTCTGTGCATCCTATTTACCACATGCTTGTGTCATTAATGTCTTAATTTCGTCATGTTGCAATATTTGATGTCTTAAGTGCTCACGAGTTACCATTTCTACTGTGCACTTGATAACTAATAACAAGGCATTTTTGTCCCAGCATTGTTTCAGATTTGTGATATTGTTATGTGAGATCATGAGAATTGAAATTATATGTTTTGAGATGCTTAAGAATAGTTAGCTGATTCTTTGTTTCATTGCGGAACTGCCAGTTTCCATGTGTGTACAATTCTCTGTTGAATGTATTGATCAATTCTGAGCATGTGCATTGAGCTTAGTTATTGATTGTTCTCTTTTGCTGAAAAACTTTCATCAATTTTCACCCTGCATGTAAATTCTGCAACTAACATGCCATTTGTTTTGGTTAGATGGAAATGAAAATCGAAAAGATTTTTGCGAAGCATGACAAGATCAAGTCAGAAAAGATAGCCAAAGCTAAGGACGATTTTGCAAGAGCTTTGCTGATCATTGACAATGAGCACTCGTCAAAGTTAATGGCTGCTGTTAATGAAGCTGTAACTGCGCCTGATGTTGCTGTTATTTACAATGACAAAATGATGGATCATTTTGCACCTGAAAATCATGAGGCTAGAGAGGTTCCAGAGAGGGTATCAGCTATTGTTAACAAACTTAGGGACCTGGGAATTCTGGACAGGTAATTAAGATCTTATATTCGACCACCCTTTTATTTTGAAGGTCATCAGGTTTTAGTGTTCTCATTTCGTATCAGTTAATTCTATTCCCTCCATTTGCTCTGCGTTTCACACAGGTGCAAGGTCGTCCAGGCTCGCCAAGCTACATCGGAGGAGTTGAAACTTGCGCATAGTTCTAGTCATGTAAAAGAACTGATGACACTCTCTTCAACATTAGAGGCAGACGTTAAGGCAGCGACGTTTCAAGATAACGAAGATATGTTCTTCAGCAAAGGAACTACAGATGCTGTTTTATTTGCTGCTGGAGCTGCCATTGAGGTATGATTCTGGTAATTCTCTTCTAGAATCATAATAAAAATGTACTACCACTGATATGTTAATAACTATATTGTGTAGGCATGTGACTTGGTAGTCCATGGGCCATTCTTGTATTCTTTTGCCATTGTTAGGCCGCCTGGGCACCATGCTTGTTGGGAAGGGCCCCCATTTGGGTTTTGTTTTGCAAATAACATTTCGATCGCTGCCCAACATGCTTTGACAACTTATGTAAGTATTATGGTACCCAATTCTCACATCAGATTTATCTTTGTACCCCATTCTCACATCAGATTTGTGGTATACCTAACATGTCAGTATTGTGATTTCTTGTTTGCTATTTCATTTTTTCAGCAAAAAGAAAGAGTTCTAATTATTGACTGGGACATCCATCACGGGGATGGGACCCAAAAAATTTTCTACAATGATAAAAGGGTCTTGTTTTTTTCAGTTCACAGGTGCGGAATCACTTTCCTTAATACTAGGATTGTAGTCATTTTTTTTTTCATTTGAGTTGCTAGTGTATAATTGTAGGTTTGAAAAAAATATATCTTCTTTCCTGTTGTAGGTTTGAGCCTGACTTCTTTCCAGTCTCTAAGGATGGAGATGGAGGTCTTGATTTTGTTGGGGGAGGCAGTGCTCGTGGTTATAATATGAATGTTTGCTGGTCACACGGTGGCATACGAGACCCAGATTATGTTGCAGTTTGGGACTATGTGCTCCTCCCATTGATTGCAGAATTCAAACCAGAGCTGATTCTATTATCGGCTGGTTTTGATGCTGGTGAGTCATTTTTTGCTCCTGCGAGTACTTTGTCCAATGACATAAAGTGGTTTGTTGGTGGCAGTTAAGCATTATGGTAATGCTCTTTTGTCGTGCAAAATTAATGAACCTGATTTTTTGCAGCTCTAGGTGACGAGTTGGGTGGTTGTGAGGTTAGTGCCAACTGTTATGCTCATCTTCTTCAAAAGGTTAGTTTCTTTGAGCAACTTGTTTTTACTTAATGTTTCACATACTTGCAATGTGTTCTAAGTTCTAACTTCTTGTTTTGTTGCTTGAACTAGTTAATGGCATATCCAATTGTAATGGTTTTGGAAGGTGGGTATGACGTAACTGCAATTGGAGATGCAACTGCTGCTTGTATTAGAACATTGCTTGGTGACCAGTGTGCAAATTTGAACAACAGAATTCTGCCATTTGACACAACATGGGAGATGATAAAAGAGGTGTGCATTTCTTAACTGAAATATTTTCTAATCGAGCACAATTTTAATATATGTTTCTTTTTGCAGACTCGCACAAAATTCAGCCCCTTCTGGAGAACTTTTGAAGCTGAGATCCCCCACAGTGTGACTAGTAAGTGCAAGAAATTCCGTGGAAAGGTAACAAATGCACCCCCCCCCCCCCCCACACACACACACTGTCTAAGTGTGCTGTCTGGTCCTGACTGTCTATGTTTACATGAAAAGCCTGTTACTATATTTATTGCCGGATGTATGCACTTTACCTTGTTTGACTGTATAGTTGTTAGAAGTATGAGTTTTGACAACAATGGATAGTCTTTGCTGGATTTACTCATGTTTCCATTTGTCTATCTGTCCACATGCCAACCGAGTTCAGACACCAAATAGCATGTTAGATTTTTAGTATTAGACCGGAGTGGATGCTTCAACTCATTATCAACTGCAACTGTGTGCAGACCAGACCATGCTCACCTAATATAATGAATTCCTTGTTATAACATGTCATTAGAACTCATATGACAAACTAATTTATGTTCGTGAATAAGTAGTTGGCAGTTGCAATCATCAACTTGCGGTTGTCCTACCCCTTATTTCTCTTTTCTTTCGCTTTTTAACCTTGTTTGATTGTATAATTGTTAGAAGTTTGAGTTCTGACAACAATGGATAGTCTTTGTTGGATGTATTCATGGTTCCATCTGTCTATCTGTCTACATGCCAACTGAGTTTAGACACCAAATAGCATGTTAGATTTTTAGTATTAGACCCGAGTGGATACTTCAACTCATATTATCAATTGCAACGGTGTGCAGACCAGACCATGCTCACCTATTATAATGAATTCCTTGTGGTGTAACATGTTATTAGAACTCATATGACAAAACTAATTTGCGTTCGTGAATAAGTAGTTGGCAGTTGCAATCATCAACATGCGGTTGTCCACCCCTTTCTTTCTCTTTTTACCTTTTTTTTTTCTTGTTCTTCCTTTTTTTTTTTGTTGGTTTGCATCTCTTGTTGGTTCCTAGAGGTCTAGCCTACCACAGCTTGCTTGGGATAAAAATTATTTTTTGTTGTTGTAGAAATTGCTGGTTTGGTCTCGTACGTTTAGCTTGTTCAATGTTCTGATCCACTTTCATCTGTTTGTTATGACTGATGCAGCGGTGATCGAGCCATGCTGTCCTGTCTTAGAGCAAAGAATTTGACCAATCTTCAAGCAGAGAAATACTTGTAGAGAAGCCATGCTGTCCTGTCTTAGAGCAAAGAATCTGACCAATCTTCAAGCAGAGAAATACTTTAGAGAAGCCATTCTGTCCTGTCTTAGAGTAAAGAATCTGACCAATCTTCAAGCAGAGAAATACTTGTACAGAAAAACAGTTTGGTGCTTACGTGTTGCTTTCTGCAAACCAAATCTTAACAGGCTATTTTCCTTACCTGTCTAGAGTGCTCAGGTTTGGGTGACCTGAAATTGTACTAGCTACAAAACAAAGCAGCTGTCCAAACTTTGTGACTTGTGAGTCAAACAAAAACCATAAAAAGGGGAGAAACACAAACACACAATTCTGGTCTATGGGTCTGTTTTCATGCCTTCATGAGCTTCTCTCTGCGTTACGTATCCGCGACGTTGCTTTTATGTGCTTATCTGACTGTAGAGTTGCAGCTGGTGTCAAAGTCTGGGCCCTTGCCACACTAGTCGGTACACATGGACATCGTGTGAAGATCTTCCACGCGGCCGGGACGTGGCACCATGTCACCTTGGTTTTTATTTCCGTTTCCAGATTTGCAAACTCCGGTGAACCGAAAATTGTTCAGTTTCTCCTCTCTCTCTCCAAAAAAAAAGAAAAGAAAAGAAAAGAAAAGAAAAGAAAATTGTTCAGTTTCTGGTGGCTGTTAACCGAATAGGCCGAATTAGCCGGGGGGTGTTCGGCGCATAGGGGTCTAAATTTTAGAGGGGTCTAAACTCTAGATAAGTTATATTAAATAAAGTTTAGTTACAAAATTAACTACAGAACCCTGATCTAATTCGCGAGACGAATCTAATGAGGGTAATTACGCCATGTTTGGATGATGGTTACTGTAGCAAAACATAGATTAATTAGGCTCATTAGATTCGTCTCGTAAAGATGTACCCATCTGTAAAAAGGTTTTGTCATTAAATTTTATTTAGTACTAGATTCTCTTTGTTTAGAGGCCTCTAAAATTTAGCGTTAAAAGAAACGAACAGGGCCTTAGGTCTAGTTCCAAACATTTCCACTCGTCAAGTAAGCCTCGCAGCAAAATGGAAGCAGGCCCAATTGGCCCAAGCCATAGGAACTTACCTGATGCGTTTCTTCTACCTTTACCTTTTGGCTGGCCATCTCGGCGTCAAAAGCCAAAATAGCACTAATAAAGAAAGCTATCTTAAAAAATAGCAATAGTAAGCAACGAAAGATCTAAAAGACCACCTTGAAATGGATTGCTCATTCCAATATGCCAAAAACATCTTCAGCTAGCCAGATCGCAAACTTTCCACCGTTTTGCCCATGGAACGATTGCAACACATTCAGGCACCAAAAAAATTTCGGGAAAAATCAGAAAAACTAGAAATTTTGGCCAGGCGCCATTTAAATATGTACATGCGCCCTGAAATTCGTAAAAATGCGAAAAGAAAAACACTCACATGATAACTCTCCTTGAGAACAATCCAGACATTTTTGTTTCATAATAACTCTCCTACTATTGCGAGCAAACCAACACACCTTTTTTTTTCGTTTCCATAATTCGTGTTTCCAGAACAGACTCCAGCCACACAATTCCATTGAGTGAAAAGTGTTCGATATGGCGTACCCTTGCTTAGGGGTGGGCATAAAAACCGTACCCAAACTACCCAAAATACCGTAAAAACCAGAATTTCGGTTTTTGGGTGATAGTTTGGGTACTAGTCTTAGTTAACCGAATTTTATTTTTCAATTTCGGGTAACACTCTTGGGTACCCGAACTACCCAAAATACCCGAATTAGTATGATAAGTGTAGAATTTAGCACATAGACTCATGCAATGGTCACATTGTATCCTTTGTTACTCATTTATCATATTTCCATATTCATGTTTCCTCTAATTTTTAATGGTAACTCAAGTTGATTGCAAATATGTTTTAGGTATAATCAAGTTGATTTTTTTCTTTTTTCTGAAAATTAGTGCTAAATTTAGATAGTTTGAGTATAACCGAAGACCGAACTGAAATTTAGATACACAAAGTTGTCGGGTACCTAAATTTTTATTGTCATTTCGGATAGCAATTCTAGATAACTGAAAATTCAAAAGACCGATAAAACCGGACTTAAACAAAGTAAAAATACAGCCACATCATCCTATGGAAACGAAAACATATTGGGCGCACCAGGACGAGCACGCGAGCACGGCGGCAGGACGAGATGGCGCACGAGCGGGCGGGCTGCGCCGCCTGCGTGCAGTCTTTGGCAGCGGGTCGCGAGGGTATGCGGCTGCGCCCGGGTGGCAACGGGTCGCAAGGTGCACGGAGGTGCGTTGCGAGGGTACGGTGGCCAGCGGGGCTGGGGTAGGTCAGTTCGATGGCGATTTTTCTTTTTTTGTCTTCTAAACTTTGGTTAATTCGGTGAAAACCGAAAACCGTACCGAATTAACCACAACCGAAACGAGCAGTTAATGCATTGACACTAATTAATTTCGGTTTGGATTTTGTGACAATCAATTTTTGATGCCACCGAATTAACTGTATTAACCGAAGTCTAAGAGCCTACCTGTTTTTTTTTTAAACGTGCGGTGAAGAGTGTCTAGTAGCAAGTTTTGCCTTCACAAAATGAAGGAGCGCTCCTGCTCATTTTTAGAAAAAAAAACGTGCAATGACTAGATGGGTCATGATTAATAACTTGTATTTCCACACAGGGGCATTGAAGTTATGACCTAGCAATGCGAGAAATTCACGGACGATGCGTTGATTCTCACTGGATGATGCGTGGTACTCACCCACCACTGGGCGGCTCACCGGTCAAATCAATTCACAAGCTTTTCTCACTCACGGGATGATCCCGTGAGATGATTATTTAATCACGGGAATATATACAAGAAAGACTGCAACTTCTACCATGTTCGCAAAATGAAGGAGCGCTCATGCTCCTTTTTTGAAAAAAACATGCAATGGCTAGATCTGTCAAATCGATTAACTCGTATTTTCACGCATGGGCATTGAAGTTGTGACCTAGTAGCTCGAGCAAATTCCCGGGACAATGCGTTGATTCTCACTGGATGGTGCGTGGTACTCACCCACCACCGGGCGACTCACCGGTCAAATCAATTCACAGGTTTTTCTCACTCAAGGATGATCCCGTGTGTTGATTATTTAATCACAGGAATATACAAGGAAGACTGCAGCTTCTATTACCATATTCGCGGCCATTGGATCCTTTACATCACGTCCCAACTCGAGCAATCCTTGTTCTTTTTTCTCATCTGCTGGCCTATAAATTCCGGCAAAGTGAGATGTTTCCAACTCATAACCTTCCTTCTTCCTCATCAGTCTCCTCTGCAACCTTTTGTGCTGCCTTCTTCCATCTCTATGGCGGACCCGCTCAGGCTGCCATGGCCAAACTTTCCACATCATGGCTATCACCATGTGACTCAGAGTGGATTTTCAGAGTTCTCGTACATGGTTGCAATGCAGATTTCCGGAGATCTCGTATGAGATCTTAGAGCATTTTCTGCATCTGCTGAACTTGCTTCTTCCTCTTCGTGACCTTGATCCTACTGTTGGTTGTACCTTCTTCTTCCTCCTGCAGTTGCTCGAGACTCAATCAGGTGGCCGTCGACGGATGATGTTGACAAGGAGGCAAAGATATTGCCCATCATCGTAGTGGATGAAGTTGTGCGTGCCTCCTGAGGAAGGAGATTAAACCCTAAACCCTAACTCTTTTGATGAGTAGTACTGTTTGGACTGTTAAATCTGGTTGTATGCTAAATTTTATTATTTATTATTTGAGATGATACTCTTGTCATAGTCATAGGGACTTTTAAATCTGTTTATGCTAGACTTCTAGCTTGCATTGTAATCTTTTCATATAATGAATGAAGGGACTTGTGTTTTGACCACAATTTCGAACTGTAATTGTGAAACTACCATTGATTTTTAGATTTTGTAAGATCACCATAGATTGCTTTCAGATTTGCAAGATCACCACTGAATTTTTGAAAATCTATGGTAAAATCGCAATACTATTTTGCAAGATCACCATAGCCTTTTGAATCTGTGGTAAAAAGGCAAAATCAGAATCGATGGTTGTTTCACAATTAGACTACAAAAGTGTGGTTGATTTGCAATTGCCTCTATAATGAAAGATATTCATATGTTTGAAGTCAACGTGTTTTCAAATGGAAAAAAATGTTGTGGCCTCCTTCGTACATCATCGATAAGTCAACGCGTTACCAGAGATATTTAAAGATAGAAGTAACCAAACTGGTCAAGCATCGGTCCGGTGAGACACGTTTCCTTTCCAGGGACTATCTGGTGATCGTACATCGATCAGGGCTGGTACGAATGCAGGTTTGTTTTCCTTGTGTGACAGTAACGAGCACCCCCGTTTTCCCCGTTTTCTCCGCAAAAAAATTTGGCATAGTGAATGGATGTTCCCATCATATAGCTCTGCAACACTTGCACCCTTTGAACGACGCACCGCCATCTTCTCTTTGAAACATCTCGCATCCTTTCCATTTATTGGATCACATGGACAGGAAGAGGAAGGAGATGTTGGAGGACAAGGCCGCCGACAAGCGTCCAAAGGTCGACGATAGTGAGGCAGCAGATGCGGCGCTTGAGGCTGCGATACGCGTATCCATCGAGGACGGTAAGCTCGCGCATCAAGAGCTCCTGCCATCTCATTTGATGCGAGACTTTCTTTTTAATACCGACCTAAAGATGTTTGGTTTACTTCTGTTACGTTTCTCCATCTAGATCTATCCTTGGTGCTGGAGCCCATCGCATTCGAGCTCGGTCTGGTCTTCGATACTATCCACATGGACGAGGGGTGTGTTCTGGCCGGCAAGGTGGGAACGAACGGCCTTGACATGATCAACGAAAAAGACACGCGTGCACTTTTGGCACGAGTCCGTTCCCAGGCGAGATGGCTTAGCCGCGAGATCAAAGGCGTCGTGCACAATGCTGCTAAAACCGTCACCGTCGAAGGCCTCGCTCGGGTCAAGCACCATCACCCCAACGTTGATCTGGATGAGGGAACAAGAGAACCGGCCGAATACGGTGTCGATGACAAAACAGACAACATCGTTGCCGAGCTTGCCAAGGAACTTGGATGGCCTGCTCCTGCCATGGTCGGAGCCTGAAGATCACGAACCGGTCGCCGGCCTTTGATCTCGCTCATCCATCGCATTGATAGAGGTTTATCCCTTGAAGACATCAGTCGTGTTTGGTTGCACGACGCAGCCCTGTGGCCGCCACACCAAAACCTCGATAAATGCAAATACTCGTTTGGTAGCAGAAGTGTGTGGACAAGAAATGCAATCGTGACCAATTAGTTAGGCAATGTAGTACTCTTTACTAGGAGTATGTTCTAAAACATAATAGCACGTGTAATGTCTACTGTCTTGTGAAGGGATGGATAGTCAAACCAATTAGTGACGAACATGCCCAAATTTTACGGCAGAGTTCCCCGACGTGAGCCAGGATCACTGACCCGTGGGCCGGTGCAACTTTTAGCCGCCCGCTCAAATTGGCCGCTGGGCAGCACGCGCTGGGGATTCGAATTTCGTTCGAGGATGGGCAAACGAGGAAATGTCGGTTTTGTGCCTGTTCTCCCAAACGCTTTCGTGTTTCCGCGAAGGGTATTTTGAGAAAGTACCTCGGCCTACTCTTAAAATATCCCTATCCTTCTCCTGAACAGATCCAAGCCATCCTCAATCCCCAGCTCTTCTTCTGGTCGCACCTTTGCTAGGATCCCCAATCCCCCCCCCCCCCGTTCGCCGCCCCGTACTCCCTGGTCGCCTATTCCTGACTCTCCTCGCTGTTTCTCTCGGCCCCCTTCTTCCCGGAGCGCAACCACCGATGGCACGTCTTTCTCTCAAGACTCCGACAACACGAGTGGGGAATGCGGGACTGAAGCGGAAGCATGAAGTCTTGCAAAGACTCAAGCTTGGGGAGGACCCCCATGTAAGTATTCCTATCGATCAATAAAACTCCCTGTTTCGAATAAAAATGCTAGAATCTTGATGAATGCTACACTTAAAGGAAATCATGATTTGTTTTATGCTAGCTCCCCTTGTGACACATTGATGCAACCTCTACTCCTAACATGTGTGTTATTTATACTTGAGCTTAGTCACATCTCATGTGTTGCTGCATTGTTGTGGGTTGCATACATCGCACCAAGTCTAAGCATTGTGGACTATGATATGGCATGATTAGGACTTGTTGCAATTTCTTGGCATGGTAAAAGTCCAGAGATGTTTTCATTCTAATCACTGCAAGTACCTAAAAACCCTTTTGCTTTGGAGCACTTCCCTTGTGAGGATTTATTAACCTACCACAGCCATATCATATAAATATTCGAAACAGCCCCACTCATAGACATTTTGTCATGCGTTGAGTTTTGTTAAGGTTTAAATGATTTTGAGAGTAAGGACTCTCTTTATCTCGGTCATCATTCCTTCGCGTGAATATTGAGTTTCTTTCCACCAAAGGAATGTTTGAAAAATCAAACATCTCCATACCATTCCACCCACATTCATTTGCAAAACTTTTGGTCTACATCAAAAGCTCAAGAATATTTCAAAATGCTCATGAACCTGTCATCACTATTGCCTCATGCATCATGGAGTCAAAAAAAAAAGAAAAAATAAAAGAAAAGAGAGACTCCATGAATTGCATCCAAAAAGGCATTATGGTTCTCATCATAAACATCTTGAGCATGAGCATAAAACAAGACCAAAGTTTGCAAAACTACTTTCATCAGTGCGCGTTCATCTTCTCCCCCTCCATCATGATTTTCCATGTGACCGAGATACAAGGAGTTGCTATGTCTCTTGAGATTTATTCTTTAGCTTTACAATATACGCATGACAAATGTTCATTTCCTTACCAAGCTCCACATACAAGCCTAATTTGGTAGAAGGTAGGATTTGAGTGAAGGTTGTAGGAATACACTACTGGAATCCACGAGTTTCCCTACTGTTCTCGTCTGTTTCTAGTAAAATTTGACATTCCTAGGGACCGTTTCCTTCCCTAGAGAGAGATGCTAAAATGGTAGGGAAACAGAGAGTTTCCCTACGAAACCTTGATATTCGTAGGGAAAACTGGTGTAGTGGTCCCTACCCTCATCACCTTTATGAGTTTTCCTAAGAAAACGGTCAGGAGTCGTAGGGAGATTTTGAGGCGGGCGAGCCAAAAAATTGGCGCGAAAATAAAATTACGGTGTCCAACACCAAAAAGCACCAGACTCTCTGAAAAATTCTCCACGCCGCCGCTCCCATCTCCATCGGCGCCATCCAAATCCGGCAGCCGCACCACCTTCCTGCACCTGCATCCAGCCTGCCGTGCCCTGTTGACGCCGCTACTCATCCCTGAAGGCACATCTGCCTCTCCTGCTACCCAGCCAAAATCCCGCAGCTCTCCAAACTGTAGATCCATGGTGCTTGTGAAGGAGGAGGCGAGGCGTGTGTAGGAACTGTGTTGGGGAGCACGTAGGCAAGGGGATAGCTGTTTGCTGCTCCTGAACAGGCCGGGTTGAGGGGGAGAACGAGGGAGGAGGAGGCCAAGAGCCGCTGCTGCTGAACAGGCCGGATTATAAGGGGAGAAGTAGATCTGCATCGGAGGAGGGAACACATACCGTTGGTTGCAGGTGAGAAGAAATTTTCTCCCTCTTTCTGCTTACACCAATGTGCATCTAAATTAATATGCATGTATATTGCTGCTTGTTTGATATGGCCGGTTGCCTCTGAATATTTTTTGTTAGTTTAATACGACTGTTGTATGATCCAAGAAGGCCGTGTAGCATAGTGGGATCCCAAGGAATAAGTTATAGTCATGGTCTCCAAAACGGCATTGTTTAGTGCAACTGATAATGGGATTGTTTATTCCAAGCTGTTATTAACAAACTGGACGGCATGCACATGTATCATGCGTAGGCCATTGACTGCTTTATTTATACCTCATTTTTCTTCTCACCCTTGTTTTGTTTTGACTGTAATTAGTGTATTTATCTTGAAATATTCTCAGGTTTCAGTTTATTGTTGCAATATTAGCCATGTCAATAGAAGATCGTAGTTGGATGTATGAGGGTTGGAACGATAATGGTTGTCATTCCGAAATTTGGGCGCACAACACTAATTCTTTTCTTGACCGTGCCTTCAATGGTGTGCCTAATGCTGAGAAGTCTGGAGTTGTTTGCCCTTGTACAGAATGTCGTAATAGATTTAGAAGGAGGAGGGCTGTAATGAGCAGTCACTTGTGTAAGAGAGGTTTTATGCCAGGGTACACTAGATGGACTGAACATGGAGAGGACGTTGTTAGTTCGCCTACACTTGGAATCATAGCTGACACTGCTGATGGGTTAGATGAAATGTTGGGCGAGTTGGGTGATGCAATGCAAATGGATAGTCTAGAAGAGGAACCAACACCAGATGCTAAGTCATTTTATGATATGTTGTCTGCCTCAAAAGATCCCCTCCATAATTTACGCGTGTTTCTCGACTAACTGCAGTGGCACGATTGATGTCAATTAAATCACAACACAATCTGACCAGAGAATGCATGAATAATTTACTGAAGCTTTTGGGTGATGTACTCCCTGAGAATCATAAAATGCCAAATAATTTGTATGAGTGTAAATGTCTCCTTAGAGGTCTGAAAATGCTCTATGTGAAGATAGATGCATGCGTAAACAGTTGTATGATATATTACAGAGAAGATGAGCTCAAGGAAAAATGTGATATCTGTGGGGAAAGTCATTATGTGGTTGTTGAACCTGCTGACCAAGGGCGCAAACGTAAGCCAATACCACGTAAAGTTTTGCGTTACCTCCCAGTCATACCAAGGTGGCAGCGGTTGTTCATGGAACCCAAAATTGCAAGACACATGCGTTGGCACAAGGAGGGCATACGATCTAACCTAAAGTTATGGTCCACCCCTCTGATGCTGAAGCATGGAAACATTTTAGTAGGGTCAAGCCAGAAATTGAAGAAGATGCAAGGAATGTTAGAGTTGCTATTGCAACTAATGGTTTCATATATGATCCAACCAAAGAATCTGAAACAAGAGAACACGTTGGTCGTTGTTGTGATCAGCTCATAGGAAGCATCATTTATTATGCAAGAATCTATGCCATAATAGATCATTTCTAGGTGGTGAAGAATAGAGTGATATGTGACAAGATTGCTGGAAAGTTTTACCTTACAATGGAAGAATATATTGAGCAACGTCCTATGTGGTGCAAGGAAGCTTGTTGGAGTGTTTTGGCTGCTGAATGGAGCAATTCAGATTTCCAGAAAAGATCTGAGAGAAATCGGGCCAATCGCAACAGCTGTATATTTAAACCTCACAAAGGAGGATCAAACTCTATTGCAACAATACGTCAAAAACTGGTCAGTTCTTGCTTACTAAGTTACATTAGCCAAGTACGACTATGAATACATTTAAATTTGGATCATTTTGATGCAGGCTAAGGAAAGAGGAAGAGATGTATCGGAAGTCGAGGCCTGGATTTATAGTCATAGAGGACCAAATCCTGAAGACTTGGACTCACTAAACACTGAAGAAGCTACTGCATGCCTAGTAAGTTATTTGGAATATTTTCTAGGGATCATCTCTTTCATTTTGCACATGCTTATTCTCCGTGTCCCTTTGCTTCACTGCACAGGAGAGATACAAAGCTAAAGCCATAGAATTAAATGGGTCTGATTTCGATTGGTTGCACTCTCCAGTTGATGTCAAAGCTCTTTATGAATGCTGTTATGGTCGACAACATGGGAAATGGGCAATATTTAATGGGGTTATTGATGATAGAGAGGCACTAGCTGAGCTTAAGAGTGGTCGCCTCATCAATGGCTGTTAAGCGTAAGCGTCAAGAAGAACAAGAGCGTATAAGGAAGGAAGCTCATGATAGTCGTTCAGCCAAAGAATATGCCCAAAACATGTTGGAGTGGGGCAGAATGGTACAAATCTACGATGAAAATCTTCAAAAGTTTATGGAGGTGAGCAGGGGCGGAGCCAGGTTCAGGCCAACCTGGGCTCCGGCCCCCCCTGGCCTCTGGTAAAAATTCGAACATCCAGCCGTATTTGCCCGGTCTGCAGCAGCATCGTATACAAAATAACAAAGCCAGCGCTGAACAGGAGAGCACATGCCCAAGAACACAGGTCTTTGCTCGACGCGCTCGCCGTGTTCCTTCGGCGCCAGGATGCCCCCGTCGTATCGGCTCGCACCCAAAGTCCAAAACGCCTTCGTTTGCTCGCTACTGTGCTTCCCATGGCTCGTCACTGTCTCACTACTGTTCATCCCCCCCCCCCCCCCCCCCCCTCAGCGTCGTTGCTGGCTCCGCCACTGGAGGTGAGATATGACACAATGTCTTGTTGCTGTTAATATAAGATGAACTACTATCTAATTATGTGCACCGTGTATCATTTAATCACAGAATGTGGCTGCACACACCGGAGTTCCTTCTACTCAAGTTCCTCCTCCCCCGCCTCCCCCGCCACTTCCTCCAGCATTTGTTGTTTCAATGTCTCCTAATCAGTCTGTTGAAAATGTAAGTTGTTGGTTGCACATATATAGCACTAGCTGAATGCTGAAAAGACAAGACACGTAAAATGTTCCATATGCACTTTCTTTAGTGGCAACAACATATTTTGGTTTTGTATTTCTTTCGGTCAGACTTTCTCCCTAGTGATTAATGAGGTATCAGATTTTGGCCAAGTCTAATATTCACCTATTGGTGTAGGTTGGTACCTTTAATTCATCATCTGTTCGAGTTGAAACACCTGAAGAAACATTGAGTCGGATTGCTTATGGATGATTTGGTGGCCTTGTGAATGCGACTACAAGTGGTGGTGGCCCTGCCAATGCGACCACAAGCAGTGGTGGGAACTACTCTCCTCCAGAGGATCAGTCCCATTGTATTAGCATGATGCATTCTTGAAATATGTCTTGGAGTGGTGGCTTTAGCTCATCGAGCTGCTGGTGATGATGCCTGAAGATGCATACACTTTGGCTCATCTTCATGATAATTGTTATGTGTTGTCGTAATGTAATATTTGAATCAATCCGTGAATGATTTGTGGGTTTAATGATCAGTTAATGTTCATGAATTTGCTAATTTTTGGTGGTTCGAATCATTTTTAAATTAATTTTAATAATTATTATGTGTAATTAGAAATACTTCCTGCTAAGTGCCTATCATATTTTCCTAGAGGAAGAATCCTAGGGATATCTATTTGTTTCCTAGGGAACTATATCAGTTCCCCTTCAAACAATGTTCCTAGGGGAAGATGTCAGTTTCCCTAGGAAAGAGATTCGTAGGGACAGTTGTTAGTTTCCCTACGAAACTCACAGGACCTCGTAGGGAACGGTGTCAGTTTCCCTACGAGCAGATTTTGTAGGGAAAGATTCTCTTTCCCGTCAACCTTGTCCCTAGGAAATGTTCCCGAGGGCGTTTCGTAGGGAAGCACTTTCCCTAGCGTTTTTAAGCCTTTCCCTAGTAATGTTCTCTCTAGGGGAACCGGTCGATTCCAATAGTGATAGCCTCACAAAGAGAGACTAAGGGAAGTGTTAACCAAACAAAGGAGAAATTTTTATCTTTACTTACAGCACATAAAAACTATGGATATACACCTGCTAGAATTGTATGACTTGTCCAAATTATTGTTCTAGTTTTCAATGCTTTATGACAAGGTGAAGCATACACGCCCCACACATGGGCAACACTCGTGAATATTCTGTGCTCTTGTATACTTACCACCATTTAGGGAATACATTGTTGCATCTTTATTTTCCATGGGGCGCTTTCTTTGTAACTACTGATCCGCCGGTACCTAAGTTTTTAGTTTGCTCGGGACGAACAAAGTTTAAGCTTGGGAAGTTTTTTGACGGTCATTAAAACACAAAATGACCATCAACTTACCGGTAAATAAAAGGCATGCACCAATGTTTTATGCATTAAACTAATAAATTTCCATAAGTTTTGGATGTAAGCTTGTTTTTCAAGATACAAAGGAATATTGGTGTAAAAGTGCTTATACTCGAGGAGAAATAGCAAATAACCAAAAGCACACGTTAGACAAGACTCCGCTCTGACAATCCCGGCAACACTCAAAGGAAGAAACAAGGATTGACATGGAAAACAATTATTCAAACCTGAGATTTGATCCTTCCATGTCAAATCCCTCGCCGAGATAGTCAAAATGGACTTTTGAATCACCCAATTCGGAGTCCAGGAGCAGAAGTTACGCCAGTCCAAAGATTGAGAGTTGGGGTGAAAAGAGTTGGCCGGCTGGCCCAAACCCTAGGCCGGCCGGCCTACTTAGTTCTCTGTTGGTCCCGATCTTCCTCCGGTGGGCTACATACACCTCAAAACATCTAGCCCAAGTGCCCTTCAAGGGTGAAGACCAACCGACATCATAGAATGGGCTTTTTGGGTCTAAACTTGGCCCTTACTCTACCACAATTGCCCCCACGGGGTAACCGACCTCTAAACCGACACCAGGAACGCATCTGGAGCGTCCACGCGGAAGGCGGTGGCCAACCGCCATAATGGAGGGCCGGCCGGCCTAGTAGGGGGGCCCGGCCGGCCTAGTAGGGGGGCCGGCCGGCCTGACTTGGCGGCCCCGCCAAGTTATCTTCGGCTATAAGATCCCCCTTACCGTTAGGAGCCTATAAATACCCCTGGTTCCCTCCTGTTCAACTGATACCTCATGGAAGAAGCATTCCACTTGTGTAGTTTAGAATAGGATTAGTATTCTAGTTATGAGAGTTAGAGTAGAAGTGAGAGCTTCGCTCGGGATTCCAGAGTTTTCTTTGGAAGTCGGTAAAGTTCTCTTGTATCTTTTCTTTTATTAGATTTTCATTAATAGAATTATTTTTTAATTATTTAATGTAGTTTTCCTTTTATTTTATATTTAGTTACTTAAGTAATTATTATAGAGAAATTCTTGTGTTGGATACATGTTTGTGCATGGTAGGTTTATCTGCATGAGTTATTTGCACCACTATCATATGCTTACACAATTCACATAGATTTAGTATGCACGGGTGGCTTGCTTTTACGCGCAGGAGTAAGTTACTAGGATAATTGTTAGCGAGGTGCTTGGAATTATTCTAGCGTGTATTGCCCTCAACCCCACGGGATGATGTGGTAGCCGCGAGTGTATGTGACAGCTGCACCGGTCTCTGTAGTCCACCACGTTCGGGTTGAATATGTAGGGCCTAGACGCGCGCCGTCAGTCAGATGCGTTGAACCTAGTTACCGGGTTGCGTACAGCTGGCGACGGCCGTGCCCCGATGCACTTGAATGTACCTTTAATGAAAGCTTAGATAAATAATTATAGACTATCATGAAACTAAATGCTAACCCCTAGGTTAATTGATACCTTCTTCTCGTTGTCCTCCCAAACTAAATGCTAACTCCTTGTTATCTATATCGATGGATGTTATCCCTGAGTACCACACACACATCAAACATCTGTATCCCTTCTTTGGCCTAGTTTGCAAGTTATAAATAATAGATGTTTCTTTGTTAATTCACGATATTCTTAGCCTGCTTCCTTGTGGATAAATATAAATACGATAACTTTGGAATACTCCCAGGTAAAATGCTACAACGGTGTTCCGTGCGCTTGCAGAGTAGAAATAAATCTCTGTGCGTAAGAAACACCAACAGTTTTGGGCATAAACACCAACAGTTTTGGGCATCAAGTCACTCTCCAAGGACCCCTTCGACCGTTTACGAGAACTTCATGCTGAAGTTCTGACAACTAAAGAATGCCACAAATCACTTTGACGACTGATGGATAAGCAACATTAAGAGTTGGCAACATTGAGGGAGGAGGCAAAAGAAGCAGATACAACAAGGAAATCTCTGTCCGATGAGATTGAATGTTTGAAGAAGCAAACTGAAGCTGACAATATCCATCTGGAGAAATTGCTGAAGCTCCATCACTTGTCTCGTCCTGGACAAACTGTACACTGAAATCTTAAATATGCTCTCTTTACCCTTTAGTTGTGCGATGGATGTAGTTTTGTTTGTTAGTTATTTGGAATTATGTCTCGCGGCACATGTTAATGAACCGTCAACAAGAAGCTTGTATAGATATTCTGTCATTTTTGTTCTGTCATCTGTGTAACATTCATTCCAATATAAATGAGTTTTGGGATTGTAATTGGACAAATAAATGGGCTAGCAGCAAAATGGCAACCCGGCCCAGCTGCTCTATGAACGGAAACAAATTACGTGTATGGGCTATAAACACAACTGCCCAATAATACGCTGGGCTTCAAATAAATTGTGACGAAATGCGCACTGACATGTGGGCCCGGCCCTTTCAAGCCCACTACTAAACAGTAACAAACGACCCACTATTGATGGGACCCACCATCAATCGTGGCCCTACATGTTAGCTGAAACAGTAACAAAACGGTCCACTTTGTGTGGGACCCATCATATTTGTTGGGCCTACATGCTGCTGAAACAGTAACAAATCGGCCCAGCTGAAATTGGGCCGTTAGTGGACCAAATCACGATTTATGACGAAAATGAGCGATGCCATGTCAGCAGCCACATCGGATGGCATACTAAAGCTTCCGTCACCATCCTGTTGTCTGTGTCTAAAAAAGGTCATAAATCACGACTGACCACGCTCGACTGCTGACGGACCCTAAAAAGTCAGAAATCGCGATCTATGACAAAAACTTCGTCACTACAAGTAATCGGTGACGCGTTAAAAACGTCACTAATCAGCATATCTGTTCTAGTAGACATCCTAAAGCTTTTACTTCTTTTCAAAGGAATTTCAATAGCTAAGGTAGGGGATGGAAGAACTATACTCTTTTGGGATGACTTATGGGAACATCAAGTCCCTGTGCAAAATTACCCCCATTTTCATTCTTTTACTTCTATACCACAAATAAGTGTTCAAGCAGCTGGGAATTTGAACAATCTGCATCAAATGTTTTACCTTCCACTGTCTGAGGAAACCTACCAACAGTACCTAGAACTAAGTGATTTAGTGGGAAACATTAAATTCAGTGAAGAAAGAGATGTCTGGTCCTACATATGGGGTTCCTCAATCTAGTCAAGCTCAAAAGCTAGCTTATCAACAACTAAGGGGACATATTGAAGTGCCAGCAACAATTAAGTGGATTTGGAAATCAACATGCCAAATGAAGCACAAAGTGTTCTCCTGGCTTTTACTAAATGATAGACTGAACACAAGAGACATGCTTAGACGATGAAACATGGTGTTGGCCTCATACACATGCGAACTATGGGTCTGGCAAAGGGAAGAAACGCTGAGGCATTTATTTATGAGATGCAATTTTGCTAGGGCGTGTTGGGATTCCATTGGGCTACAAATTCCTATTACAACCACGGCACCGGAGACAATTAAAAGGCTAAAAAGACAATTGAATGTTTCCTTTTACATGGAAACCGCCATTCTCATGGCTTGGAGCATTTGGAAAACGAGGAACAATTGGATTTTTAATAATATTGACCCAACAGTGGAAGACTGTCGACTGTTATTCAGAAAGGAAATGCTCATCGTTGTCCATCAAGCAAAGCGGAAATACCTTCCAGGCATTGTAACATGGATAGAAAATCTTTAGCTGTTCTTTGCTTGTTTCTCGTCCTGTTTTTCTTTTATCCTCCTTGAGGCTTGAACAAAATTAATTCAAGTTTTTGGTTGCTTTTAATATATTATAATCAATAGGACGTGCTGTGAGTGGGCGCAAAAAGAATATTACCGGAGGTGAGGTCTTTGAAATCGTCGCCCATGGAGTAAGCGGAGGAAGAGGAGTGCTCTGTGCCCAATTCTGTCCAAATCAGTGGGCTACAATACCAATTCCAATTTGGGCTTTTACATCCAAAAAATTTTCTGAGCCCAATGCTAATACGCCAATTCCAAGCTCAATACCAAGAACCAAACGCTACCTTATGCAAATTGGATAAAGTTATATGATTTTGATCCAAGTTTAGTGCTAGGCTACAAGAATACAGTTTTTTTATACTACTTAATAACTCTCA
The DNA here is from genome assembly GCA_007726485.1 of Eragrostis curvula. NCBI lineage: Eukaryota > Viridiplantae > Streptophyta > Magnoliopsida > Poales > Poaceae > Eragrostis > Eragrostis curvula. The sequence goes on along the minus strand of RWGY01000469.1, from coordinate 26,177 downwards.
AAGGGGTCGTCAACCAAAATTTTTAGTTTCAGACCTCTGCCGTTTGAATTCGTGTCCAATTCGAGCTAACTCAAATCCGAGTTTGTCGTGTATATAGAAGTAACCAGATTACCTTTACACGCGAACAAGTGTTTGGTCGTGTGTCAATTTTGCTTCCTTCCACCCAGCATTCTAAAGTTCAAACCCCACCATCTGCCAGCTTTTGTTTTCTTATTTGATCTGTTTTTTTGTCACCGTTTAGCACTTATCACTCTTCGTGATACTAATAAATTATTTTTTTATGTCCAAAATTCACTAAAATTTGTGTAGTTACAGTTTGACATGTGTAGAATATGATGGTTGGAATTACAACTAAAAAATAGACCATGAATTATGAATTACAATTTAGCTAAAATAGGTAGTTGTTAAACATTATTTGGATTACTTAAAATACTTCAGAATTTGATAAATCCTTAGATTTTTTTTTTACAAAATGCTATTTCATTTATAGAAAAATTAAAAATATTGTGACAATTTGACATGTGTAGAATATGATGGTTGAAATTACAACTAAAAAATATACCATGAATTATGAATTACAATTTAGCTAAAATAGGTAGTTGTTAAGCTTTGCTTGGATTACTTAAAATACTTCTGAATCTGATAAATCGATAGATTTTTACAAGAATGCTATTTCGTTTGTAGAACAAAGTAAAAATATTATATTCATGAGAAAAACATTTAGGTTCTCCTATCTAACTATAAAGAAGTTATGTTATCACGGCATGTACATTCTCTCTGAGTTTGACTCCCATAATAACACACGGGCATAATGTTATTATTCCAAAAGGTGACATGTCTCTATTCTTTTATAACAAGGGCAATCATATCATATTTGCGCTGGTGTATATTGATGATATATCTAGAGGAAGATTTTTTTTCCCCGAGGGATCTTGGAGATTAGCACTACTTGGGTAAACTGAGCAACAAAACACAAATTTGTACTAACCAAAAGCGGTCTACTCATTCAATCAAACATGTGCATCTATTTCTGATTTTTGCATTAGACTAGACTGGCTTGAGCTGGGCTGAATAGAATCCTATACATGGCGCAGACCAAGAAACCAAACAGAATGGGGGCGACAAAATAAATAAAGTGATACAATAATATTTTTTTCGGAAGCAGCACAAGGGTAAAGTAGTTGTCTAATTGATACACAAGCAACGAATAATCTCCCGACATGCGCTAAGCAACTATAAAATCCGTGAGCTCAGGCAAGTTGGTCGCCCATGCCCCGTATGCAGTGGGAGAGGCAGTCGACGACACTAGACGTGTGCGCCATCTCATCATCATCGTCCGCGTCGTCCTCCTTGCTGCTTGTTCCGTCTGCAAAGCTATAGATATCGAACCCGAGGTAGAGAGTATCAGCAGTGAGAGAGGGAAAAGCCTCTGCGGTTACAGAGATGGAGCGGCGCCGGCCCATGAAAACTGCTCGCCCCTTGAAGTCGAAGGCCTTGACCGGGACTAAGGCCCCGGCGTCCAAATCCACCCTGTACACATTGTCCTTCCTCTTCAGGTTAAGTTGAGGATCGTGGTATATGGACCGGTGCACCAGCAACAACTCCCCGGCATTGTCGACAAGGTGAAGACTGTCTGCCATCCGGGAAAACTGAATGCAGCTATTTGCCTTAGCAGCCACCAGCAGCCGTGGCGGCTGCAGCTGGTCTGAATTTGAGGCATCCAGCACCATGACGCTCATGCGGTTGCAACAGTAGAAGCGACCTGCCAACGACAAATAGGAATCCAAGTATCCGTGGTGGAGTACAGTCCAGCACTCATCACCAGGCTTAGCGACGGCAAAAACTCTGGGATCGCTGAAACAGACCGCTACCGTGGAGGTAGCGTCGGCAAGGCCGACGCCAGACACTTGAAAGCTTACCTGCCGGTCCTCTCTCAACAGCGCGGTCACCGGCGGAAGATCCGTGAGCTTGCGCGTGAGCGGGTTAAGCAAGCGGATAACCAGGGTGGGCCGGTGGAGCAGCAGGAGAAGACCCTCCGGGGTGAGCGCGAGCAACGTGTGCTCGTCAAGCTCCGGGAGGTCCATCCGGATGCACTCGCCTGTATAGATGTTGAGGAAGCGACGGCGGCGAGGGCCGCCGAGGGCCTTGTCAAGCATGATCCACCGCCGGGGGAACAACCGGCGGTCCAGGCCGCCGCCTGGCAAATCGCGTGGCGCCGGCGAGCACCGCCGCCACGGGCTGCACACGGCGCGGAAGCGGACGTAGTCGGCCACGTCGTTGGCGAGGGCGAGCTCTGCAATCAGGCCGGCCGGCCCGTCCCCAAGGTTCGCCCAATCCACATCCTGGACAAGATCTGGTGGCGCGGAGCGCGCGCGCTTCGCTCCCCAAGCGAAGAAGAAGGGGAACGTCTCATCAGCAGGGGAGTATTTTCGCTTCCCTCCCCGTGATTGAATCTTGGGAGGCGGCGGCGCCGGCGGGCGATTGCTGCGGCTGCTGCAACCACCACCACCTCGCGGCGCTGAGCGCCTGCCCTTCGCCCCCCAATAGTAGGGGAAAGCAGCAGGGGACGGTCGTCTTCTAATCGCTCCCCGCGATTGGATCCGGGAGGAGGAGCAGCAAGGGGGCCGTAGACTCGGCCGCCTCGCCGCCTTGCCGTGGGGAGGAGAGGGGATCTGGGGCCCCTCCGAGGCCTCCGCCGCCAGGCGCTCAGACCGCCGCAAGCGGTCCGCCGCCAGCTTGACCGTCGGCATAAGCCCGGCTCAGTTTTTCTCTACTTTATATAGGCCCAGTTTGGGAGAACGTGGGAGCAACAATCCGATCCGTTACATGCTTCGGAACCGACTCTGAAACAGACCGCCACGGGCCCACGGCGCCACGGGAAAAAAACACACACTCAGAAATCCAACAGCCCACGATTTTCTTGAACTGGTTACATAAATCAGAGAACGGAAAGAATACAGTCCTTGTGTCTTGTATTTCCTATATGTTGTCTTTGTTTAAATAGGTCCTCACATCTTCTATTTAAACATCATTCAACCATGACTGCATGATACAGACCATTACTGAAAACAAAGCATATTTGTGAAAGGGGTCTTGGCCTAGTGGTTAAGGCATCCGAGTAGCACCTTTGAGGTCCTGGGTTCGACTCCCGGTGGGAGCGAATTTTCTAGGATTTAACGGCATTTGTGCTTTCAGCGGTAGGCGACGTGGCCGTCGACAGCGAGGCGCCAGTGGTGACTTCAGGAATCTGGAGAATTTGCCGGTTCAGTCTTCGAAGATGCTCATAGGGGTAGGGTTTGCGTATGTGCGTTCATAGAGGTGAGTGTGCGTGCGTTGTGAGTGTCTGAGTTGTACTGTGTAATTTCTCAAAAAAAAGAAAAGAAAACAAAGCATATTTCAAGGACTGAATCAAAAATGAGATGCTACCAGGGCCAACCTCCAATATCAATATGCACATCAACGGAGCCAATGACCTTGCAAGCAATTGATAAGGTAATAAAAACTTGCAAAAAAAAAAAGAAAAGAAAAATGCCCCACTCAACAGTCAACACCCATGCCCCAAGGATTTACAATAAAATGAAAAGAGCGCTGCTATAGATCTGACCCCAACGTCCGACCCACGTCCGACTCTTGTCATCCAACAAACCAGGATTAATCACTTGCAAATTCAAGCAGCAATCAGCCATAGATACATGAAAATCGGTACAAAGTCGCACGTTGGGGTCAAATCTATAGTAATTTTCAAATGAAATAGGGACTAATGAAGAGATTAATGATGAAAGTAGTTGAACTGATAGATAATATCAATAGAAATGATTACGTTTTGGAATGATTATTCAAACATTACATGAGCTCCAATCTGTGTGCAGGAGATGGATTTCAATAGATGAAGACCAAAATGAAGATGATTCAGAAAGGTATAGTCATGCTTAGAGCAACAACACAAGAACTAACACTAAATGGTGTGCTGGAAGGAACAAAATGCAGCCCTCGGCTACAGCTACAAAATCCAGGCGAAGCAAAAACAAAAGGGCAGCCAAGTAAGACAATGAATCAAGGATACTAAATATAGTTGAATAAAATAGAATAAAAACTAAATACAGAGAAAGGGGGAAGAATAAAATACAAGTGCGGCAACTGTGGTCCTGATAAGCACTACAGGAACACTTGTCCAAACACCAACATATGCAAGCCTGTAAGCAGTTGTTAAATCAGAATCGTATCATTGTTATAAAAAAGAAACATGCATGTGTATTCTCTAAATTTTTACAGAGATGTCTAACATGATGAAGAATATTGAAGAAAATAGGACACTATAGTTGAGCACTCATCTGCAAATGCGTGATCACAGTAGCACCAAACGAGTACTATTTGTTTGTGTACCGTACGTTGCTAGACTGCAGAGAATATTGCTGATTTTGATCTGGGTGCTCACCTCAGTCACCTCTCTAGATAGATATTGGTGCTAAGTAGCACGCCGGCAGCAAACTGAACATTAAAAGGTATACCGTCCCGCTGCGGCTGATCGCCCACGTGTTGAGAGATGAATCACAAGAAGATTATTAGGGTGGTGAACCTAGGTACCAGAGAGTTGGGGAAACCCTCCATGGCTGCACCACGCCTCCGCCCCACCCCCGGGACAACGAGGAGGTCTGCGTGTACAACTGTAGGCAACTGTAGGAAAAGGAGGAGCCATGGCGTAGGTTCCATCTCAATTTTCACGTGTATGATCATCCGTGCATCCACGTGTACATATGATTTCTTTTTTGACCTTGAATTATATCACCGAGTCTTCACAATTTTCACAGTGTAGTTGCTGTGATGTTAGTTAATCCTACCTTAAAAGTTTAATAATCATAATCTCAAATATATATGGCCTGATGAAAAATCGACTTGGTGATATGTTCTCACTTAAAGTAAGTGAAGCATATCACTATTGGAATGCACGTCTTGTAGCATGGCAATTTAGTATTGTATCAATAAAAACCTATCTTTGGTGTCCATAACCAATTGTTTCTAATTGTTAGCCCAAGTGAGATATGCTTCCTGTGAGGAGGGTCATACTTAATTTTCTATATTGTACCTTGTTTTGTCCTTATGCGGCCTTGTTATAATTGTAATTTGCTTGTGTTAATAAATCAGTAAAATATGCAGCCTTGTGAAGTGGTTGCCTATGCCATGTACAAGTACTCATTCATGGCCACCACGTGTCAAGAGAAAAGGCTAATGGATTTTGTATAATAAACAACACTGAAGTAGGAGGAGCTCATTTGTTAAAGTGGATTCGACAAATTAATATATGACTATATTCATATTCATCTAGTAAAAAAGATACTTTGATTCATCATTATATTTCGTTCTGTTGAATGCCTAACTGGCTAACTCATTATTTGGTTCATCTTTAAGGTGAAAAACATTCTCTAACCCTTTGTTAAACATATTTATTACTTTTTAGTCTCTAATGAACAACATTGAAGTGGGTGCTAGTCTGGTAAAGTGCATTCATCAAATACATGACTATTTTCTTATTCATATTCATCTAATAAAGAGGATACTTTGATTCATCATTATATTTTGTCCTGCTGAATGCCTAGCTAACTCATGGTCCGCTTCATCCTTACGGTGACAAACATTCTTTAAGCCTTTGTTAAACATATTAATCACTTATATTATATTACACAATTATTAAGGATATATATAATTAGGACATTTCTCTAACCCGACATAGCAATTTAGTGTCTAATGAACAACTTATAAGTAGGAACAGCTCGTCTGTTAAACTTCATTTGTTAAATACATGACTATTTTCAAATTCATATTCATCTAATAAAGAAGCTAATCTGATTCATCATTATACTTCGTCCTCCTGAATGCCTAACTCATGGTTTGGTTCATCCTTAATGTGACAAATATTCTCTAACCCTTTGTTAAACATGTTAATCACTTTGATTCTATTACGCAATTATTAGGGATATAATTAGAACATTTCTCTAACCCGTCATGGCAATTTAGTTTATTGTCTCAATACCAAATTGTGTTTTTTCTCTTGCTATCCATGAGCAGTCCGTAATATGTTTTTGCCTGTCCAATAGGTTCCTCATTAGTGTTCTAGTTAAGAAGCGCCACATTTCTATATATCACAATATTAAATTTCATCCTTGTCTACCAAGAGCAATCTATTTAAGTATTCATCATATTGTACTTGTACTTACATAATAATAATATCTAAAGGAGAGATATTTTCATGAGATGATTCCTTTTTCCTGGTGTCTAAAGTAGCAAAGGCATAAGAAATTCCAACGTGGCGCAATGCCATCGGAGGGAGCAGCTAGCACAGGATCGCACAATCCAAACGCCTTCATTAGATTCTTCTATGTCAGAACATTTGCCACTGGCATACCAACATCAATACCACACGGTTGTGCCCAACCATCATCCCAACTGAAGCACAAACGTTGGTCGAAAAAAGGGAAAGAAAAAAAAAACTGAAGTTTGAACGTTTAGTCCTTCCGTTCAATAGACAGCACGCGCTAAGGTTCTCGTGTTCGGTCCTCTCCCTTAAGTCGAAGCCCACGTTGACTGTTTGCATGGATCATCGGGAGCACGCCTGGTGGTGGCATTGGCAACGCACGCCACTCCCCGAGGAACACGGCGAGCCCGCCAAAAGAAGTCCACGAACGGGCACTATCTTCGACCCGATACGCCGTGTACTTGCTCCTCCAGCAACCGCCGGGCACCCTCGACGTCCTTAGCTTGCAGTGGAGTCAGCAAGAGCTCCCCGTGGGCCGTGGCCCTCCAGCGGGTGCACGGTGCGCAGACACAACAGAAACAGCCGAACTTTTATCTTGGCGATCGACCTCCACAAGGCGTGGCAGCTGGTCAGTCGTTTGCGGGCTCCAACGCCATGACGGCACTCCCCATGGCGCAGTAGAAGTGGCCCGAGAACGACTTGGTGGAGTAGAACCAGCGCTCGCCGTCGACCAGTGTCCAGCTACTATCTCCTGGCTTGGCGACGACAAGCACCTCAGGCTTAAGAAAACAGAGCGCGCGACTGTGGCGTCACCGGCAAGCCCGAGGACTGTGACCTCGAGCGCGTAGTAGAGCCCGTAGTAGGAGATTTGTTGACGCCTGTCTGTCTAGGGGTCCGCAGCTTGTCAAGTAAGAGGAGCTGCTGCGTGAGCGGGTTGAGCGGGCGGACGACGTAGGTGGGCACGTCGAGCAGGACCTGCGCGGTGGCACCGAACAGGCGGTAGTCGTCGAGCTGGGAGGTCTGTCTGGACCTCGCCGGTAGATACGTTTAGGAAGCGCCGGCGGCAGTAGCCAGAGCCGTCTCTCCCGGTGCATGATCCACCAGCGCGGGTAGAAGCGGCGGTCCAGGCAGCCTTGAGCGCGGAGGGCGGTGTCCGTGGCGGACCGGTACCAGTGCCACTCGCGGCACACGGCGCAAGCAAGCGCTCCGCGTCCGGGATGAGGCCGGCCGGCCCGTATGTCAGCGCCGCCCATATGCATTTCGGGGCGGGACGCGGCTGTGCCCTGTTCGTGCGCGCTTCAGGCCCCCAGGTACAATTAGCAGAGGACTCTGGAACGCTGATCTGGTCGCGGCTCGGTGTCGGTGGCGATGCCGGCGCGCTTTTTGAAACTATTGCAACATCCTGCTGCGCGCGCGTGGCGTACGTGACAGGCACGCTGAGGCCAACATCGAACAAGCTAAAGTGTACGCTGGCGGTGCACGACGTCGAAGATGCCAGACGCGCGGTACCAGGACTCGTTCTCATGCTACGGCGATCCTCGCGCGCCCTCCCCATCGTGGTTGCTGGCTCGACGACCATCGAGCCCTGCAACACGTCGACCGGCATCAAGTGATGCTTTCACAAGCGCGGCCATGAGCTTGTGCGACGAGCCACGCTAGTGATGACGAGGAGGGCGCGTGCCAAGGTGGGGGGAGACGATCGAGGACCTGGTGACCGTCTGTCCGTCCAGCTAAGCAGCGTCCTCGATCGAGGCGCCGCCACCCCGCAATGGGGCTGCGATCCTCCCGGGCACCACCATGCGGCTCCCGTTCCTTGATTACGACGAACGAGGAGTCAATGCACCCTATCCGGGCCGCAAGACAGATCACCTGGAGTTCTGACGAGTCGAGCTCGCACCACGACTTCACTCCTTGTCTGTCCAGTACCAGTAGCAATGTACAGGAAACAGGCAACCTGCATGGGGCTGATTCCGTGTCAGTGAGTTGAAACAAGCTGCGCGGAGGCCGCGCTCTCCTGCCTGCACACGATAGCGGCGGTGCCAGAGTGCTAGACCACGCCGCGCCAGTGCGCGTTCGCCCGGCGATCGCCTCCATGGCCGCCGTGCCGTGTCCTCATGGCAGCCGACCTCCCCAGTCCTTGCTGCAGGCAGTGACGAGCCGCGCCAGTGATGACAAGGAGGGTGCGCTGCGAGGGACGGGGAGCCAGCCGATCGAAGATTTCATTGTCCAGCTGGTCCAGCATACTTCTGATAGAATCTGTAGACACTAGGTGTAGATCAAGCGAGTCCTAAACATCAGTTCTAGTGCATGAGTAAGACGGGATCTAGGAGAAAGGGATGAGGGGATGCATACCTTCGTGTGTAGCAGCGGGAGCAGGTGCAGCCATGGCGACGACGGGTGGCGGCGGTGAGGCGGCGACGGGCGTCGACGTCGTGGCAGAGGTGAGGCCCCGAGTGAGGTGCCTGTAGCCCTCGGGCCGGTAGCGGCACTGGCCCGGGATGCCGGGGCCGTACTGCGACAACGTCGTGGCGGCGGCGGCTTCCCGTCGGCTGCGCTACCCTAGATCGGATTAGGGTTGTAGGTGGGGTGACTGGCGGCGCGGTGAACCTCGTACCGTGTGCCCCGGCCCCCACCTCTCTCTTTATACGCGCAGTGCGACAGGGGCCCACCAACCAAAGAACGGGCTGGGCGCCCCCGATCAGGGCGCGATCAAGCCCAAGGGCCGTTGGGCCTTGGGGAACAGAGAGATCAATCCAACAATCTCCCCCTTATCTCATCTTTTATCCTTTCTTTTCTTTTCTGTTTCACTTGTCTCGTTATAGATTAATGTATAGAGCATGTCTCATCGTCACGGTCATATCTCGCCGATAGAATCAACAGCTACAATACACGCCTCTATTCCGAAACAGTTCTTTATTCTTTTTGGGCCTCTTTAGTTCAGAGATCATAGGCTGTCCCTTAACCCCATGCCGGCTATGTGCTCCTTGAACACGCTGGGTGGTAAGACTTTCGTTAGCGAATCCGCGAGCATCTTCTCTATATGTATATGCTCGAGTCTTATGGTTTGATCTCGGACTTTATCTTTCACAACATAATACTTTATGTCAATGTGCTTGGTAGCAGTACTTGACTTGTTGTTGTGTGCATACGTTACTGCGGGTTCATTATCGCAGTACATCTTTAGTGGTCTAGAGATGTCGTGAACCACTCTTAAACCGGGTATAAATTTATTCTTTAACCAGTTCACCTGTCCTAAGGCCTCAAAACATGCAACAAACTCAGCATACATTGTGGATGCTGCAGTGAGAGTTTGTTTGCAACTTTTCCATGATATGGCTCCTCCCGCAAGAGTGAACACATATCCCGACGTCGATTTTCTGTTATCTCTTACAAAATCAGCATCTGTATATGCCGTGATTTGCAGAGAATCTGTTCTTCTGTATGTCAACATGAGGCCTTTTGTTCCTTGCAAATAGCGCAGAACTTTCTTTACTAATTTCCAATGTTCTAGTCCTGGTTTACTCTGGAATCTACCAGGCAACCCGGTAACAAAAGCTATGTCAGGGTGCGTGCACACTTGTGCATACTGTAAGCTTCTAACAGCTGAAGCATATGGTACCGATTTCATTTGGTCTTTTTCATATTGATTCTGTGGACACTGGAAGTCCCCATATCTATCGCCCTTGACTATAGGAGCAGGTGAGGCATTGCATTTGTGCATATTGTATTTTTTCAGGACCTTTTCTATGTATGCATTTTGTGATAGTCCTAATACCCCCTTTGATCTGTCTCGGTGAATTTCAATTCCTAAAACGAATTTTGCTTCACCAAGATCTTTCATTTCGAATTGGGAGGACAAGAATTTCTTTGTTTCTAGTAGCAGACTGACGTCACTGCTTGCAAGCAGAATATCATCCACATACAGGATTAGGAAGATATACTTTCCATTCTTGAATTTTACATATACGCAATTGTCCTCCACATTCTGTTCAAACCCGAAACTTTTAATTGTACTGTCGAACTTCAAGTACCACATTCTTGAAGCTTGCTTTAACCCATAAATCGATTTCTTTAGGCGGCATCCCATCTTTTCTGTTCCTTCCACAACAAAACCTTTTGGTTGTGCCATGTAAAACTCTTTATCTACATCCCCATTTAGGAACGCCGTCTTTACATCCATTTGATGCAATTCTAGATCAAAATGAGCCACAAGGGCCATAATGACTCTGAAGGAATCTTTACATGAGATTGGAGAAAATGTCTCATGATAATCAATTCCCTCTTTTTGCGTATAGCCTTTTGCCACAAGTCGCGCTTTGAACTTTTCTATATTCCCTTGTGAGTCATATTTTGTTTTGTAGACCCATTTACAGCCTACTGGCTTGACTCCTTCTGGAATTTCTACTAAGTCCCAAACATCGTTGGTACTCATCGATCTCATTTCATCTTCCATGGCTGCTAACCACTTAGATGAATGCTCGCTTCTCATGGCTTCTTCAAATGAGGAAGGGTCATCCTCCATTTGACATTCTTGACAATTCTCAGTGTTATATACATGATAATCACTGGAAATAGCCAACCTTCTTGCTCTTTGAGACCTTCTTGAGGCCTCTACATTTTGCTCATTTTCTATCGGAGGTTGTACCTCTACTTCTGGAGCATTTTATATTGGAGGTTGTTGCGGCTCCCCTTGTTCTGCAGCAATGGGCTCTATAGGATTCTGAGGGACAGGTTCCACATTGTCATTCGTTGTTGCCACAGGAGGAACCACCACAGGGGTTGGCATCACAGTGTCTTGCACTGTCGGTGCAGCCACAACGGGCGGTGAGAAGAAATGTTCTTGAATCATTGGATTGGGCGCGTACACCCGCTTCTCCTCAAGATCAATCTCTCGAACTGCCACGCTCCTCCGAATCATTTGTTCTTCTAAGAAGGCAGCGTGTCTTGTTTCTATAAACTTTGTATATCTATCTGGACAGTAAAATCGATATCCTTTTGACTTTTTTGGATAGCTAATAAAATGGTAAGTCTCTGTTTTGGAATCTTGCTTCCCAATGTTCGGGTTGAATACTTTTGCCTCAGCAGGACTCCCCCAGACCCGTAGGTGTGCTAGTGAGGGTACTCTTCCTGTCCACAACTCATACGGTATTTTGGGCATCGATTTACTGGGTACTCTGTTGAGAATATGAATGGCGGTTTTTAATGCCTCCATCCATAAACTCACTGGCAGTGTCGAATAACTGATCATACTGCTCACCATATCCATTAGGGTACGGTCGCATCTTTCTTCCACTCCATTCTGCTGAGACTCGCCCGGCATTGAATACTGGGCTACTATGCCTTGTTCCTGTAGGAACCTTGCAAAAGGTCCTGGAACTTGACCATATGGGGTATGCCGACCGTAGTATTCCCCTCCACGATCGGATCTGACTATTTTTATCTTTATATTGTGTTGATTTTTGACTTCAGCCTTGAAGATCTTGAATTTATCTAACGCTTCTGATCTTTCTTTGATAGGATAAACATATCCATAGCGGGAATAATCATCTTTGAATGTTATGAACGAATCATAGCCATCTATGCTCTTTACTGAAAATGGACCACATATGTCGGTGTGAATTATATCTAAAACACCCGTGCTCCTGACAGCTCCTTTCTTTATTTTCTTTACATATTTTCCTTTTATGCAATCAATGCATTGTTCTAAATCTGAAAATTCTAGCGCGGGAAGAATATCATTTTTAACGAGTCTTTCTATTCTCCCCCTCGAAATGTGGCCCAAGCGACAATGCCACAATTTCGCCGATTCATTATGTTTTCTCTTTCGTTTTCTATTATTATCTGTTGATGAGGATATGGTTGCATTCACATCACATACGGAATTCACACTTTCACGTAGCGGTAACAAATAAAGATCATTTCTCTTAAAAGCAATAGTAGCAACTCTATTATTAATCTCTATTACACATCTGGAATTACCAAAATGACAATCAAATCCATCATCATCTAGACGAGACACACTTATTAAGTTTCTTTGCAAAGTCGGTACATAAAAAACATTTCTAAGAAATAAATCAAAGCCGGTGTCAAGCTCTAAGAGAAGATCTCCAACTGCTTCGACATCCGCCTCGACTCCGTTGGCGACTTTAATTTGTCTTTCGCTTCTTTGAGCGGCCCTCGTCGAACGGAATCTCTGTAAAGAGTTTACAGCATGAATAGTTGCTCCTGAGTCAATCCACCAAGTAGATTTCGAATAATCTATATACAGGGATTCATTTACAAATGAGATAATGTTCTCACCTCTCTTTTCCATAATCATCTTTAAGTACTTGGCACAATCCTCTCTTTTCCATGATCATCTTTAAGTACTTGGGACAATCTTTCTTGTAGTGTCCCTTACCCAAGCAGTGCATACACTGGTATTTGTCAACAGTAAACTGTCCATCTTTATGTCTGTGATGCTGGGAGGACTGTCCTTGAAAGTGCTGAGGACCTTTTCCCTTAGAGGGAGAGGAAGAGGAGGAAGGATTTCCCTTAGGATACCCATTCTTGTTCTTGTTCTTGACATAGTTGAGAGAATTCTGGGGCATTCTCTCCTCTTCTTGCACACACATTGCAATGGTCTTCTCTATGTCCCATTTCTCTGGGGACATGTTGTAGTTAACAACAAAAGTATCAAAAGTCTTTGGCAATGAAGCAAAAACCAAATGACAATGTGATCATCCTTGAAAGCAAGGTCCATTGGCTTGAGCTTATTGTTTATGCTCACCATGCGATGTATGTGCTCTCTTATCCCACCACTTGTGTACCTCTCTGTGACCAGCTGTTTGATCAACTGGGTAGCATAAGTCTTTGAAGAGCCAGTGTACTGACTCTTTATCTTCTCAAGGTACTCTTTGATAGTGGGACAATCTGTGATTGACCCCATGATGGAGGCCTCTATTGTGTTCTTTACCACAGCTAAACATTTCTTGTTGGCTGAGAACCATCTAGCATGATCAACATCATACTTGTCTTTGCTTGCCTTATAGGCAAGCTGTCTGGCTGACCAATCAGCATCTGTCTCTGTCTCTCCTCTTTCTGGCTGCTCAGGAGCAGCAGGAACTGGTGCAGTGAGTATCTAGTCCATGTCATTCACGGTGAAGAACAAGTCCAGCTTCTTGTACCATTCACCGTAGTTTTCTCCTTTCAGTATCGGGATATCCTTGATGGACATGATCATGGATAACCCTCCTGAAAATGATCCAAATCAAGTGAGAACATTTAAATATGATAACATTTATGCATTAAAACTTCATCACCGTTGGGCAGAAAAAGAAATAATGCATGAAAAACCCTCTATAAAGTCATAATATTGTTATAATCAACGTTGGTCAGAAAATAACAGCACTACAATTGAATCTGAAATAAATCTATGACTTGAAATTTAAATTCTCCCGTTGGTTCGAATTTAAAAAACAAGACAACATTCAAATAAATATCTATTATCTATGCAGCGGAAACATTAATAATCTGTAGTAAAAACTTTAACAAAAGCAAAAAACATAATTATCTAGTCTCTGGAAAAATTATCTCGTTGGTTCAAATTTAAACAGAGACAAAAACTAGTCAAAATTCAATCAAAACGCTTCTGGAAAAGTTTAAACTAATTCATAAACATTTCTGATCTGTTTTCTATTTCGGCCCGAGAAACCGAAACTCTGGATGGCGGCCTGGCCCAAAACGCGAAACCGCGCGTCCCATACCGCGCTGCGCGTTTCTGCAGCCCGGCCCACAAGCGCAAAATTCATTCGGAAAAAAGAAAATTCTGCGCGCCTACGGTCCGGGTGAAAGTAGTATGTTATGGGCCGGCCCAGCCCAGCGGCGGGTTGTTTCACCCCCGCCTCAATCTGGAGCGTCCATCGCGATGGACGGCTCATATTCATTCGACTCGGTATAAAAATGCGAAAAAAACCGGAGACAGTCGAAACCCTAGTTCATTTCTTTTCTCTGTCTCGCCGCCTCCTCACGGCACAGCCGCCACGGCCACCGGAGAAAGGAAGACGGCGCCGCCGCAGACCCCCTCGCCGGCGCGCGCGTCCACCCGAGGGTGAGCGCGCCGCCGTCGAGCGGTTCTGTGGCGGTGCTCAAGCCCGCGGCGCAGGTCCACGACGTGCGGCGGCCCGTGAAGGCGATGGACGGCACGGCGGAGCAGGTAACTCACAGCCGGCCTTCCTCTGTTGTTCTTGATCTAGGGTTAGGGTTTCGATCAATTCTATCTCCTTCTACAAATCTACGACCCGACCTAAAACCTACATACTAGTCAGGCTCTGATACCATTGATAGAATCTGTAGACACTAGGTGTAGATCAAGCGAGTCCTAAACATCAGTTCTAGTGCATGATTAAGACTGGATCTAGGAGAAAGGGATGAGGGGATGCATACCTTCGTGTGTAGCAGCGGGAGCAGGTGCAGCCATGGCGACGACGGGTGGCGGCGGTGAGGCGGCGACGGGCGTCGACGTCGTGGCAGAGGTGCGGCCCCGAGTGAGGTGCCTGTAGCCCTCAGGCCGGTAGCGGCACTGGCCCGGGACGCCGGGGCCGTACTGCAACGACGTCGTGGCGGCGGCGGCTTCCCGTCGCTGGCTGCGCTACCCTAGATCGGATTAGGGTTGTAGGTGGGGTGACTGGCGGCGCGGTGAACCTCGTACCGTGTGCCCCGGCCCCCACCTCTCTCTTTATACGCGCAGTGCGACAGGGGCCCACCAGCCAAGGAACTGGCTGGGCGCCCCTGATCAGGGCGCGATCAAGCCCAAGGGCCGTTGGGCCTTGGGGAACAGAGAGATCAATCCAACAACTTCCTGTCCTGGACGCTAGCCTTGCCGCCGTTGACCTCCGCCATGCAACTTCTCCTTTCCATGGACTCGTTGACTACGAGTCTACGACCGCGAACCAGTCAGCGCTTCCGATCCAGGCCGCACGATGCCAATCAGACAGGAGCCAGGCAACCAGGCCGGTCGCTATCAAATAGCGACCACCTGGTCGTTGTTTGAAATAGCGACCGCTCCTGGTTGCATCCAGGGCGCCTCCTCCACGGTGTTGAGCACGTGTCTCGCTCCCTGCCGCGACCCTCCTCAGCTAGATTCGTGTTCTCAGCTAGCGCAACGCATCCAGTCGAGCCATTGCGTTCGTCATACTGGTAGTCTGCCCCAGCAGGCACCTAAGGCTGGCTTGCCGCAGTATGCCGGCCATTGTGCCGCCGACGTTCCTCGCGACGAGGTCCTTGCGCGCTAGCTCTGTCGTTGCTGGCGGAAGGGAACCATGGCTGCGTCGACATAAGTGCGCGCAGGGCTTCAAGCGATCTTGTTTCTGCGTCAGTTCCCCAGATCGGTGTCGTGACTACTGCCAGTGTTTTCCAATAAAACGCACTCGGCTTTCCCGATATCAGACTACCAGTACATGCTCTACACGGATTCGGGTTCCAACGTACTCTTATCCTACACATCACGTTAATTGTACGAGAGCCCGCTTCATAACTTGATCGATCCGCCAACACAAAAGTCCCCATCGATTCCTAATCCTTGCCGCCCACAAGGCACCAGCTAGTCCGTTCCCCGGTGTTTGGCGCGGCGCGATCGGTCGGTCGTCGCACTAGGCGACCACGACCCAGGTTGTCCGCTCTCCTCCTCCAACCACAAGAAGCGGAGCAAAATCCCTCGCACGGCGACCAGACGATGAGGCCGCCACCCAATTGTACACGGATCCGGCCGGGTTCCACCTCTGATCCTACGCACCACGTTAATTGTACGAGAGCCCGCGTCATAACTTGATCGGTCCGTCAACACAAAAGTCCCCATCGATTCCTAATCCCTGCCGCCCGCACGGCACTAGCTAGTCCGTTCCCCGGTGTCCGGTGTGGCGCGACCCGATGCCGTCCTCCCGAGTCCAGACGATCCCGTTGCGATGCTACACTAGGCGACCACGACCCAGGTGGTCCGCGCGCCTCCTCCAACCTCAAGGAGCGGAACAAAATCTCTTGGACGGTGACAGCGCCCATAAGACGAAGCCGCTGTCCACTTGTTGGGGAAAAAAGCGCCCGCGCACCGCCCCCAGCGTCCGTACGCCGTGGCCCTCCAGCACCAGGGACTGGGCGAACCTTGGCGGGGATGGCCCGACCGGCCTGATCGCCGAGCTCGTCCTCGCCGGCGGCGACGTAGCCGAATACGTCCGCTTCCGCGCCGTGTGCCGCTCGTGGCGGCGGTGCACGCCGGACCCACGCGCCGGCCTGGACGGCCGCTTCTTCCCTCGGCGGTGGATCATGCTGGACAAGGCGCTCGCCGGCCCTCGCCGCCGCCGCTTCCTGAACGTGTCCACCGGAGAGTGCATCCGGAAGGACCTCCCGGAGCTTGACGATCACCACATATTGCTCGCGCTCACGCCGGAGGGGCTCCTACTTCTGCTTCACGAGCCCACCCGTGTCGTCCGTCTGCTCAATCCGCTCACGCGTCATCTCACCGACCTCCCGCCGGTGACCCAGCTGCTGCCTCCCGGTTTCAATCGAATTGTTGAATCAGACTACCTTGACGTGTGTGGCGTTGGCGTCACCGAGGACGCCACCGTAGCGGTTTATTTCAGTTATCTCAAAGTGCTTGCCATCGCTAAGCCTGGCGAGAAGCACTGGACCGTGGTCTGCAAACAATACTTGGATTCGGCTTTGTTGCCTTTCGCTGGTCGCATCTATTGTTGTGTCCAAAGTAGACTCATGGTGCTGGATACCTCCTGTTCAAATCAGCACCCGAAGCTGCTGGCAGCTGTTGAGGGGGGCAACTCATTTCGTTTCTCCCGAATGACAGACAGCCTTCACCTTGTGGACAATGCCGGGGAATTGATGCTGGTGCACCGTTTGTTATACCAAGACCCCGACAGCCATTTCAGGAGGACACACAAGGCGTACAGGGTGGATTTGGATGCCAGGACCATAGTTCCGGCCGAGGCATTCGGCGGGCGTGCCGTGTTCATTGGCCAATGCCGCACAATCTCGGTAACGGCAGAGGCTTTTCCCTCAGTCGCAGGTGATAAGTTGTATTTTGGGTTCGATTGTGAAGAAACCTGTGTAGTGTACCAGGGCGACGGGTACTACGACTCAAACATTTTGGTGCACCCATGTAGCGTCATCAACTGCCTCTCCCACTGCATCCAAGGAAGCGGCGACCATCTTGCCTGAACTCACTGAACTTGCGGGAACTAATCTTGTGTCTGTATGCTTGTTCTGATTGCAGCACTTATTAGTCTCTCCATATTTGGCGCCTATAAGCTTTGGTAGATTCATATTTTGCATTCAGCCATGTTAAATTATTGGATCTTCATTCCTCTTCCGTCTCAATGTTTTCAATAGCAAAACACAAGCCTAGGCCTCGAGATAGCTAGCCAGCAGGGGCGAAGCCAGCGCGAGACGTCACCGGTGTCAGCGAAGTTGGCCAACGGGGTCAGCAACCTTGTTGACAGCCATGGACCCTAGTTCTTCACTCACTTTGCCGGAAGTCATCGGTGTCAGCTGACACCTATGAGACCCTGTAGCTTCGCCCCTGCCAGTACCCTCCAGTCTCACCGTGGTAGTTGCATGCTAGCAAGACACAAGGCTAGGCCATGTCCAGTCTGTTCGTCTCGCTGCGAAGCAGCCGTTTTACTGTAGCGGCTGCTGAAGAAATAACTGCAAACATTGTGGCGACTGCTGAAGAACAACTGCTGCAAAGCAGCGAGGCGAACAGGCTAGTCATCTCCACCCTGCTCCCGAACCTTCTGCACGCTGCTAGCCAGCTTCTTTTTTTTTTTTTTTTTTTGAGAAATTGCTAGCCAGCTTCTGCACAGCGGCAACGAACTGCAGCTCGGTCCCCTCCTCCCATTGGCCCACAAGAACGCGCACAAGCCCATGATGATCAGAACTGCAGCTTCGTCCCTCCCCCCACTAGGCCTGGCCAACATGCCCCCCCCCCCCCCCCCCCCCCCACTTAAATCAATTGCGCCCAAGCTCTGCCACTGAGTAGCACACCGTGGTGATGACCACCGGCAGCGCGTGTAACACCTCAAATAGAAATAAGTAAAAAAGGGCAACTTGTTCTTAATGGGCTCAGTTTGTGGCTAATTGAGGCCTAATTAGAGTCCAATTCGGAAGAGAGAAGAAAACCAGCCAAACCTAATCCCCTCACCCACGTTCTCCTGCCGTTTCCATCAGTTTCTCCTCGTATTCCCTTCGATCCTTCTTCCATACGGAGAGAAACAGAACAGCCATCGTCGTTCCTAGGGCCAGCACTTGCTGTTGCGATCAATCCCCTTGCAAACCAAGGTATGAGAAAAGGGTTTGCTGATGTTAATCCCCATTCTTTTCCCTCCTTTTTGCCGCTCATCTTTCCTGATGGATAGGAGGAAGAAAGATGCAACGATCTGCATCAGGAACACAAGGCAATGCGGAGTAGGAGCAAAAGGGCCTGGCCATTGGTTGGAGAAGATCATCGATAATCATATCTCCGTGCTAGGTACTGATCCAAGATCAAAATCCCTTGTTTTTCCCTCTGTTTGATCTGGTTTAGACCTGGCAATCCGACTCTATTTCACCATTGAGGAGATCGTATTAATCACATCCATCTTACTGTCCCCGTCAGTTTTTTTGTTCAGTCAGCGCAGTGTTTGTCTGATCTTTTTTTTCGAGGATCCCATGGATCGAATCTGTGAAACTTTTAGATACAAAAGTTGTAGAGGGTTTCAATACCTTTTCATAGAGTGCTTAAACACCTAATTTAGTTTTGTATTTCTGGAGATATGATTTTCTGAATGTCAGCTGTTCGCAGTACAATATGCAAACCGAATGACTGACATGTTTGTCAGTTTAACCAATCTTATAGTCAGAATTAATTTTTGAGTTCAATAGAAATCTTGTAGATATTTTTCTGTACATGATCTTAGTATGCTCATTTATCCTTTTCTCTGCTGTATGAAAATAGTTATGAAAATGTTAATCTGACTGTTCTGTGGAGACAGTTTTCGAAATATTGGGACTGTTTTGGGTTTTCTTTGCGAACGATCAAAGAAGCGCTTTTCTTTATATTGTTGTGTGAGAATGTGGTTTTAAATATGCCGTTAATACTTTTGAACCAGGTGGTAGTGCCTCCAACTCTTGATTTGGCAAGTTCTCTTCATCGCCTCCGTCGGTTAAGAGGCAAGTAACATAGGGGTGTGGCCAATGCTATGGTTATGCTCATGTCTTGCATCTTTTTGGAATAAAATTCAGTACATGACAAGAACACAATTAACTTGATTTACCTTTATGCACAACCATTGTTTGATGATGAATGATATGCATTGCTTCTATGTGTACTGATATGTAGACGTGATATAATGAATATTTCATTCAGAGTGTATGTTTGTCACTACCCATCAATGTTTGATGTGTTTCTTCGTAAATTCGATATGTTTCTTGCTGTATGATCAGTCCTCTTATCATTGATAAACTGAAATGGATGATGTCGGAGATGGTTTTATGCATTCATAACAATTCATATGCATACATATGCATTTCATCTGAAGATTTAATAAGGCCTGTCATCGCCATCGCGCTTTGACTAGTACCGGTACATGGAGTTGCATGAGAGGTTGGCATCGTCCAACATAAAACTCTCAACTGGAGTTGCATCATGGCATGCATACATTCTTGTTAATCGGAGGATGTTGAATTATCATGAAGATTGTGATATCTTGTATTTGGAGAAGTATGGATGGTCGATTCATATCTTAACGTTTAATTGAAAGTGTACCTTTGGCTGTTGATTGCTTCTCATGTTGGCTGTTCATTATTCATTTGTTTTAAAACTAAGAAACAACCATGTGTGAGATATGTATGTATTCATAGCCGTTGCTTGCTGAGTTTATCTCACCCCTTTCATCTTTCCAGGTGCAAATGAATAAAGCGAGCATGATGGGCATGGGGATTAGATGAATTGCACGTGCACACGTCTGTGTCTTCCATAATTAGTTTTTATCGTGTTTAAGTCTTATGTTTGTAATAATGCTTTGAATCTTTGGAGCTAGATCACTTTGTTACACGTTGTAATAAAGTGATGGTTAATAGAGTACTGTTGATGGCTTCTCTTGATGTCCTTTAAGCTTTTCTTATGTTATATGCTTTGTTTAGAGTAGGGTGTTACAACGCAAACTGAGCATCGAAGGGTAGATCAGCCCGCCGCATCATAGTTCCAAGTAATTGAAGTTTTGATTTAACTGAGTACTAATTTGGTCGAGTCTTTTGATAGTGTAGTAGCTCTAATGTCTTATGGATTTGCTAAATTTTTGTCTCAAGTTGTCCTTATGTAACCATGCCATAATTGTAATCTGCTTTTGTTAATAAGTAAAACATGTAGTCTGTGAAGTGGTTGAATATGGCTTGTGTAAGTACTCATTCACAGTTGTTAGACCCATCGACCATCACGTGTCAAGAGTCAAGCCGATTGGATTTTGCCTACTAAATAATAATGCAGTAGTAGGGGCATCTCATCTATCAAAATGTATACATAAAATATATGACTATTTTCATATTCATCGAATAAAGAAGATTCTTTGATTCATCATTTCGTCTTGCTGAATTTCATCCTTAAGGTGACAAACATTCTCTAACCCTTCATTTAAACATGTTAATCACTTAGATTGTATTACACACAGTTAGGAATAGAATTAGGTCGACATTTCTCTAACCCATCATGGATATATCAAATTGTGTTTTTCCTTGCTATCCATGAACAATCCATAATATGCTTGCCGGTCCTATAGGTCCCTCATTAGTTCTCTAATTAAGAAGTGTCGCTCTTGTATTACAATATTAAATTTAGTCTTTATCTACCAAGGGTAATCTATTTAAGTACTCATCATATTTGTACTTGTACTTACTAATAATAATATCTAAATGAGAGATATTTTCATGAGATGATTTGGTCTCCCTGGTGTCCAGCAAAGGCATATTACAATTCAACAAGATGCAATGCCATCATCGTAGGAAGTAGCACAAGAAGGCACAATCAAGTTGTCTCCATTAGATTTCTTCAATGTCACATTATTTACCATGGGCATGCCAACGTCAATACCACACCGTCGTGCCCAATTGGAATTCCTTAATCAGACGGACTATATTCATATGACTCATGTTCCACCTCTCATGCATCTTCCCAGACAAGCGCATGTGACCTCTCCCATGTGGAGCCCCATAACCCCATCAGGAGAAAGGTCCAGCCCTTTCCGTAGGAATGGGATTTATATTGCTGGGCCACGTTCCTTTGGGAGGAACAAGTTTAAGAAAAAGTTTGAACAAAAGTTTGTTTCATAAGTTTGAAAAGAAGTTTATTCACAAAAAAATTTAAAAAATAGTTCTGATAGAAGCTTGATCATAAGTTTCTACAGAAGTTTCCAAGTTGGCGTCCGCTGATAGCCAGCCCGTGCCAAACAATAATCCCATTTGAAGTTTGAACAGTGCCGACTTATGAAACAAACAATAATCCCTTCGGCACGGTAGAAGCTAGCAGCCGGCCGAGAAGGACGTTGCAGAGTAGAACCAGCGCTCCCCTCAACCAGCGTCTAACTACTGTGGCATCGCCGGCGAGCCCGAGACCTGTGACCTCGAGCGCGTTTGCAAGTCCGTAGTAAGATTGTTGCACGTCTCGGGGGTCATCAACGGGTCATCAAACGAAGGGAGCGCTGGTTCTTGAGCAGGCAAACGACGTTCGTATTTGCCCGGAGATCAATAGTCGTCGTGCTGTGTCCTCACGGCCTACCTCCCCAGTCGTTGCTGCAGGCAGTGACGAGCGCGTGTGGTGAGGGATGGGGAGCCGATCAAGGTTTTCTCTGTTGTCCAGGTCCAGCGCGCTTCCTGTCCTCGACGCCGGGGCTTGCTGCTGTCGACCTGTGCAGCGCCACACACGGGCTCGGCTGTTGCAACCTACCCCTCTTCCGCCATGCAGCTCCCTCCTCCTTTGCATGGACACGTTGACTACGAGTCTACGACCACGAACCAGTCAGCGCTTCCAATCCGAGACGCACGATGCCAATTCGACAGGAGACGAAGCGTCTCCGTTTTTCGCAGGATCGAGTCGGAAATGCCGGTGAACGGACACAACAGTACATCACATAAAAAGTACGAATTAAGTCTTAAAGTGATTATATTAGTCCAATTAAAACATCGAGTAGCACAGTGGAAGTTCAACGATACAAGTCTAAGAGATAAAGATACAAGCGCACGCGCTCACGATACAAGTGAATCCGCATCCAAAACCATGAAAATGCGAACTCGAGAGGAGATCACTCCTCGGTCTCCCAGTGGGCTGTCCAACCAAAGGAAAGCTGACCATCCCACTGTCCACCCCCACCCGTAGAGTTAGGGATAAAGGTGCTACCTGCAATAAAAACATAAAGAGCCAAACCCTGAGCAACTAATACTCAGCAAGACTTACCCGTCAACATGGCTATCTACAGCCGACTCCTAATATGTAAGGCTACAAAAGGGTGGCTGACTCGATAGCATAACTCACACTAATTACTTGGTCCTTACTTTCAAGTTTTATTTTCAAGTTAAGTACTTATCCAGTAAAACAATGCGTATATACCTAAAACAGATATAAGTAACAATACATCAACGATAGCAAGATATGTAAATATAAATAATAGCATGCTAGCATCATCATCAATAATATCACACTATGATGTGGCGCAGTGAGCAAGGTTGCTCTTGACCGAGAGCGGCGGCATCGATGTACATCCTACAGGAGAAAACTTAATCACACGGCACATACGCGCAAAAGTCAGATGCGGCAACCGTTTACGCTACGCACCACCAGAGTTGTACCAGATTCTACTCGTCCCGAGGAAGGGGTCTCCCGTCGCAGCCCCTGTCCCAGACGTACGACTGCGCAGGACGTTATCCTTCCTCTCCCAAGTACCATGATAGAAAGAGTAAAGTATCCACCAGACATCCAGGGCGACGCAGGCTACTAGGTTTACTAGGCCCATAAAACACTAGCATGTGAGTCAGTACGTTCGAACTTGCTCAACAGGTCCTCAATCGACACAGACGGGGCTACCACCGTGAAGGCCCAACCTTCTCCAACCATCCTAAACAAACAATCCCCCGTCCGGTCTCAACAAATCATAAATCCATCTAGTACAATCCAAGGTGATCCGGTCGTCTTCTACCGTTCACTAGCCACTAAGCATAGCAAGTTCTAACGTAGCCTAGACCACATCTACAAAAATAGAACACAAAAGTAGGATATGGAAGGGTAGTTCTAATGCAGTTCTAAGGTTTCACATCAACTCTTAATAAACCTAATGCACAATCAATTACTAGCCCCAATCAAGTGAGAAAATAAAATCCTAAATAAGAAGGCATGCACCGGGGCTTGCTTGGCTCAGGAGCTACGCTAACAGGGTCAGTGGGAGTGTCAGTGTCCTGCTGCTCCTCCTCCTGCGTCTCCTCCTCCGGCAGCTGGAAGTCCAGTGGCTTCGGAGTCGTCTCTGTCACTACACGTTATGACAAGGAAATAATGCAAGTTAGATGCAAGTAATATAATGCAATTAAGGATTTAATTACTTGATGGGACAGTCATTTACACTGTAAGTGCAAATGATTAACTTTGTGAATTAATTTCGTCTGAAGTATTTCCTTCATTGATTTTCAATTAAGTTAACCATTTAAGCAACTTGAGTTGATTAAATAAATAATTTGATTTCGAAAATTAATTTATGTCCAGTGGAATTTTTCTGGGAAAAGTCACCACTGGGAGTGATTTATGGTGAAGTTTGATGATTTATGGTTGAATGGATTATTTATAATAATTTATACAATGCAGAGAACGATTTAAATCGTAAGAAAATAATTAGACATCATATGACAGTGGAAAAATGCTCTGTATGTGTGTTAACAGATACTTGATAAATGTGCAGCAGTTAGTGATTTATAGAGCAACAGATAAATTACTATAGATTAAACAAATTCTGCGTAAATTTAATTACACAGACAACAGATGAAACACGCCAATCATTCATTCACGTGAGCAAAAGGGGGGAAATCAGATCGGACTCATTTACCTGGTGGTTGTTTGCAACAAAATCAGTTATAGGAGGAAAAATAAAACTCAAAGTGACTTCTTGGGGGGATTTTGCAATTTTCCCTAAGTGATTTGATATTTTTCATGGACAGAGCATATCACATGGAAGCTAACAAAATTGGATTTGCATTTTCTGAGCTGTATTTATTTATCTATTGATGTTACAAGCTTCTGTGAATTTCTGAGGAACTTACAAATATTCGAAAAGGATTTGAAAATGGGCGGACCAATCAGATCTGGGCAACACAAGGTGCCACACGATCTGGGCCGCACCAGATCTGCCGCGCGCCACACGGGATCTGGCCACTCACATGTGGAAACACATGGAGGGCCACAGAGCTGCGGCGCACGAGATCCGGGTATGGCCACACCGGATCCGGACCGGAGCTCGGGTCGGCGACTCGCCGGAGATCGGGGGCGCATCGCCGGAACGGCATTTCCGACGACCAAAAGAGACGGGACTAGCACGGGGAGATAGAGCATGCGACGGTGGCTTCACCTCGACGAACGGGAAGTCGCGGGATGGCCGGAGAGTAGCTCGGCGTCGAGGGATGGCGGGTCGGGGTGGTTCGGCAATGTCGCGGGTTCGAGAGAGGGCGTCTCCAGTTGCAGGTGTTGGCACATGAGCTTCGCCTCGCCGTGGGGAGGCTCGGCACGGAACTCGTCGACGACGAGGTGGCCGGGAAGACGGTCGGGGACGACGAGCTCCTCGCGGCGGTGAAGACCAAAGGCGGGGAAAACTCGAAATCCGGCGGCTCCACTGCGGGAGAAGGACAATGGTGAGGTCCAAGGGGTACGCAAGGACGGCGCGAACCACGACAAACAACGAATCGAAGTGAGGCTCACCAGGGAAGAAGAAACGGACGACGGCGCGCTCACTAGCCCATGGCCGGACTTGGGGAAGACGACCAAATCCTTGGATTCGCGGCACGAAGAAGCGAATGCAACCTCGGCACTAGCCCCAGGACGGCATGGCGGATCCACGGGGTGCTTGGCTGGCTCGGTGTTGGCTCGTCGGCGGCGAGACACTGCGAAGCTCGAGCTCGAGCAATGGCGAGCAAGGCAAGGGGGGCTAGGGTTAGGGTTGGCAGCGGGAAAATGAGAGGAAGGGAGCCGGGGAAAGGAGCAGCTCGCGTTTTGACGCCGCAATGGGGTCGGGAGCGGGGCCGCGGAGGCGCGGCGAAGCCGTACGCCGGCGGCCACGCGGCAGAAAAGCTCCCTCAGTGAGAGAGATAACGCTGACGAGCGGGTCCCGCAGCATCTTCTCAATTTTCCAGATTAATTCAAACTGTGAAACTCCCCAAACTTTGGCACATCATTTGAAGTAGCACATGGGCTCCACAATTCGCAAATTTGGTACCATTGGAAAGACCGTGAAAAGGTCTATTAACTGGCCAACATGCACATCTGGACTCCAAAGGGAATTAAAATCGCAGCTGGTCAAAGTAGAGTACTTTCTAAGCTTTGGGGATTTTATTGGGGCACCAGATGAATTTCAAAAATCATGGAAAATTCTCCAAAATTCTGATTTCAGAAGGGCTATCCACTGGTATTTGTGTTTGAACAACTTATTATTGAAAAGTTTGAGTTCCTGCAGAAGCTTGGATTTGACAATTGTTTGAAGAATTGATTTCGAATTCAAATTTGGTTTCTTTTTTTGTTTTCTGATCAGTTGGTGAGGTGTATGCTGGCTGGCTTCAGTGACACGGGGTGTCACAGGAGATAGGCAACCAGGGCGGTCGCTATTGCAAATAGAGATCACCTGGTCGTTGATTCAAATAGCGACCGCTCCTAGTTGCATCCATGGTG